>STHB01000011.1:1181033-1216033 GCA_018908115.1 Anopheles rivulorum
AAATACAAACACAGTTGATGCACTACTGAGCACGATTTTTTGTTATAAAAAAGCAAAACACCTTCATCGTTGGTTTGACGATAGTTTTGGCACTTTCTAATGTTTCAAATCAAAATACCGTAGCAATAGAAGCAAATGATACACAATTCCTCGACGCCTTCCCAGTCCCATTAATGCGATGGAAATTCAGTGCAACGCTCATCCATATTAATATCTCATCAACGAGAAAACCCCAGGGTGCATCATTTTGATATGCTTTTATTTATTTATTTGCTTGGCTTTACGATTTCAGCTATAAAGATAAAATACACCCCAAACAGTGGCTACTAATCATCAAACGCTTGTGGTTAGCTTTTAGTCGCTTTCACAGGTTTTTAATTGATAGTTACTAAGCAAACACACCGCCGTACGATTGGTAGCACATAGGTAGTTTTCGGAGCTGTACCGGATATTGATGGATGCCTTCAAGAAAAAAATTAACTAAATACCGTACCACTTTCATGATGATGTGATTTTATGTTGTTGTGTGACGTCAATAACTGTGAAGTGACCAGATGTGTATTAAACCCTTGCAGTGCGCTTTTCTGCATACATATGAAGCGTTCCAAGTGCATTTAAATCAAAACATCAACGATTCCTCGCCTTAATGATCACCGAAAATCTGCCTGATTCAAAACAAATCAAAAAGTGAAGATCGTCTTAGTCTATCGATCTAAATCCCGGAACCCCGTTTACAATGCAGTTGCTAGGCCAAACGTCATCGCTGAGCGTTTTGCTAGTATTGCTGCTGCTGCTATGCCACGAAAACAAATTCCACCGGTGGAAGGTGAATGCAGCCATCAGCGCCTTCCAGCCGACCATCTTCGACAATGCCCAGTGGCGCGTCATCTTTCACCTCTATCGCAACGTCACGATGTTGATGGCCGGACGTACCGGCTACAAGACGACCGGAAAGTTTCTGCAAAAGAAAATTCCGGACACTGTACCGTTCCCCTGTGACGTTGCGGTTGGCCGCAGCGCGGAACCACCGACCAGCGTACACAAGCTGCGTCCCGGTAAGTCATTATAAATGCATTTGCAATTTAGGACGAGCCTTTTGGTTGTTTCAAGTTGTACGGGTTGAATAACACGACTCTGTTTGCTGAAAAGAATTTGCATTCCATGTGTGCACCATTCGCGCCTTCTTCAAAACTGAAAGCATCACGTACTCACCAGACAATCGCTCACCTTACTGGTCGAGCTTCGAAGTCTTTAAATTTCTCCCAATAGGATAGTTTACGCAACGGCCGGAATACTGGACGCAATGTTGTGTTGGAAGGGTTCGTAAGGTTGAAGCGCTTTCTACGCGTGCATAAAGTATTAACATATTATGATAGCTTATATTTTCATTACGTTTATTGTAAGCGCGGCGGTTTCAGCTGGAATTAAAATGTTGTGTTCAAACCTCATCTTTAAGCTACATTATAATGTCTGATCGCTTTAATTAAAGAGACAACACTTTTCGTGTTTTTACACCCCTAACTAAACTAATTGACCCTATAATGTCTTTCTTTCATGTTTTCTACAGGGGACATAAACGTTGTAGCAGCCATCGGTGATTCCGTCATCACTGCTAGTGGTGCATCGGCAACCAGCTTCTTCCAACTGTACACCGAAAATCGCGGCCTTTCGTGGTGCATCGGTGGCCAATGGGCCTGGCGTAATGCTACCACGCTACCGAACATACTGAAAATGTTCAACCCGAAGGTAGGATTCACCATCTAGATTCGATTTCAGGTGCATTAGCCCGTAACATGAATATTCGTTTTCGTTTTTACCTCAAACAACCACTAGCTCGTTGGATATTCATACCGAGATTCGTATAGCTTCCACTGGGACTCACAGTTTAACAATGCGGAGATTGGAGCCGTGTCAAAGGAGCTACCACACATGGCCGCCCAGATGGTGACGCGTATCAGAACGGATGGGCGTGTAAATTTTAAGAAGGACTGGAAGCTACTCACGATCACGATTGGGGGTAATGATATCTGTGCTTACGTGTGCACACTAAAAGATCCCGAATCGTTACCAATGCAGCATCGAAGATCGCTGCTGAAGATGCTACGATATCTGCGTGATAACTTACCTCGGACGTTAGTGAACATCGTATCCGTTCCAGACGTGTCAACAGTGGTATCGATCAAGAAGAAACCGATGATGTGTTGGATCTTGCACCATGCTGAGTGTCCCTGCTGGGTGGGTCCACTACACAACTCTACCAAAGAATCCCGAGCCAGGTAGGAAGATGGAAAAGAACAGACTGATTTCGCGCACATATTGACCAACATTTCCTACTGATAGATGGGCTCGAATACAGATGCAGTACCGAAAGGTGGAGGAAGAAGTCGCCATGATGGATGAGTTTCGTGGACTCGATGAATTTGCCGTCGTACACCAGCCATGGACGAGAAATCTTTCGGTAAGTCGTATCTACCCACCACTGCCAAACTTCCATTGCAACATCGTTTTGTTTGTTTCCGGCAAGCAGCTCATGAAAGGAAATGAAGTGGACTACTCACTTCTCTCGTATGACTGCTTTCATATGAGTCAAAAAGGCCATGCGTAAGTATCCAGAACATCTAAAAAAGCGAACCAGTTGTCCAGCTCCCTAAATTTTTTAATTGCAAATAACTCCCGCAGACAAGCAGCCGTTGCATACTGGAACAATCTTCTGGAGCCGCCGGGCAAAAAGAGTACAGGTTGGAAGCCTGGCATTGATGTCTTTCGCTGCCCTTCGAAGGAATCCCCCTACATATACACCTACGACAATAGCTAGTCACTAGCAAGCAGGATTTACCACAATATGTCCTATGCCACACAAAACACACAAACACATAGGGGGAAAAACATGCTAGGGAAAGCACAGAGGGTTGTTGTAGGTTAAATAAAAGTCCGGTTCCGATATCCAATCGATCGACGTATTTTTGTTACCCTGTATCAGGGAACGAGGTCAAATGTAGTAACCGTCGCCAACGATGGAACCAACATCCGTAACTACCCACGTTTCGTGCCCTTTCGCTTTATCTGACATTCTTATGCGTACACTCATTCAATTTGAAACTTTCCACCGAACGTTAAGGTTCGGATTTGTGAATGAAATCTGTTTGATCGCCTACGCGTCGAAGGGTGTTGGTTCGTAGTTTGCCCAAACATGGATGAAAGCACACTGCGTCTGTTAATGGTGAAGAGTCTCCTAGGTGAAAGCTGTCTTTTGCCATCCGTTGTTTTACTGCAAACCCAAAACGTCTCCACGATAGAAAGACGCTTTTCCAAACATGGACAAACTAGACTACTACTAGTCGATGAGATAATACTTCTCACGTTTAAAACTGCTCCGTTTCATTCATAAAACTCACCCAGCGGTTGGCTTCCCGTAAAGGCACCCGCGATTACCCGGTAAGTGTGCAACGATGTCTTATTTTACGGGAGTTGCAAACGCTCAATAACCCGCCTCAAATGATGCCCTCTAGCGATGTTTATGTTTTATATCATCCCAGCTGTCGCTGAAACTTGCGCTCGCAGTAAAACTGAATATTTGGATTGGACAATTCAAACCCCACCCAAAGTCCCCGTAGTTGCTCCCCGTACCGTGTGATGATTATGTCGACGCACGCTACTTTATTTCTTTCATCTGTGTAGCCAGCTTGTCTTTCGCACTGCTCAACGGCCTAGTTTGTGTTTCGGGTGTCTTTACGTTCCAATGGTTGCTCTCCGAAGCTCACAAAGAACATGTGAGTCATACTTTTTTTTTGTTTCAGCAAGATTTTTTTGTTGCACTCTCATAACGATCGACCGTTTCAAAGTAATCAAGACTAATGTTATCGAATTAAAACCTGTGAGGATAGATCGACCTCCATGGAGAAGAAAGCCGTTTGGTTGTTTGTTTTTTTTTTTCTTTATTGCTAATTACTGTCGATACATAAGTAGTGAGAGTGCGAAATAGAAACACTCCGTGCTATTGTTGTGTGGTTGATAATTAGTTAATTTTCAGCAGAAATTAGTCCTCAAAACGACGAAATATTTACAAAGTTATCTTATACATTAAAATACAATGGAGCAAATGTGTTACTAGTGCTAGCACCTTCCAAACCGAAAAACCATTACACTACTCATCAATCGATACTAACAACAGCCGGCCAACACTGTCATTGCGCTTTCCAAATTTCCATCAGGTTTGCAAACTCTATCTAACCCGAATTCGCAGCAGCAACAGAAGTACACCGATCATCGATTTTTTTATAGTACCACAAACATTAAATAATCGCTCCGGTTGCAACGATGTTGCAATAACGCCGTTCAAACAGCACGCGGCACACAGTGTTTTGAGACGCAAGTTATCGCCTCACAACCATCACTTACCCATGCTGGTGCTCTGTACACGCGATGCTTGTGGTTAGGTTTTCATTTTATTAACCGCGATCGTAAATCAACAAGGAGTTTAATAGACACACGACGGTGATACTTGTGCGGGAAGCACCCGTAATGCAATGATCCGTGATGAAATCGATTCATTGTGTAGATAATGTATACTTTTTATGGATAAACGATAGTCCGTGTACAAATTAAATAAGTTAAATCTTCGTCACATGTTTAGGATACTATTTGATTGTATTTCGTCATAACTTAATTCACGAAATATTTGTATGTTACACTTTTTCTTCATTGCGCAAAGTTTAAAATTCAAACAAACACACTACTTAAACGGTTAACGAGCCGTTACATTGTGCCTATCGTTACTAAGCTTCGCGTGTCTAATGGTTTCATGCTGGCCTTGTATATATTTACAAACCATCACAGCTGAACGGTACAAAACGATCGATCGCCTCTGGTAGGTACTTCATTTAAATGATCCATCGTAAACACATTATGCACGGTTATCTAAGCTGTATTTGTCTGTAGAACAGTGAATAGAACGGAGGAACCTTTACTTTATTTGGACACAGTTCGTGAGTTTTGTATAGAAATATTGTATTGCATTTTATTCAAAAATTATGGATAACTTCCTACTCAGTTACCATATGAACCGTCAAGATGACATGAAATGTGCGATCCATGCATATGCTGTCTTCATCATCGTTTAAATACATACACCAGGGTATCACAGTTACAATTGCAAAATTTGAGTATTTTGATTACACCATTTGCACGAACCCAAATGTCATACAATCCCTTTATCGAGTTCTTTGGCGATGTTGTTTCCCAAAAAAAAAAACAACAACGATGGCAAGCAAATGCGTGTATACCAAATCGTGAGAGTCGCTAAAACAATCGGAATTCCCTTTCCATCGGATCCAAACCAAACACCCCAAGGTGACAACACATCTTTCGACGAGACAATGTGCAAATAAAGTGCAACACTCCGTTAAACCCTCCAAAGCCGCTTGCTCAACGAGCGAAATCCGAAATTCGCAAATGAACCGGACCGCAGTCTTGCTGTCTCCAACCACCAACGGCATATCGAAAATAGATGCAAAAGAAACGACACGTACTCTACCCAAACAACTTCAAAGCGGACGGCGCAAAAGTAATTGAATGAAGTAGTGGTTTTGTTTCACTCTTTTCCAAATCTCGTGAAATGCATCCTTCATGAGAGACTCTAACCATTCTGCCTACTGCGTACCTGCGAGTGCACCATTAGCATCTGTACGTCTACATCTCAACTATGTTATGCAACTCTTCTGCATTCCCCTATTTACTTTGGTAGACGAAATACAAAAACGACAACAGCAACATCATATCACTTATCACAATTATCATGCACTGCTCGAGCGTACTTGAGACGAATCAATTTGACTGAACAATTTATTTCCATTTCTTACCTTTTCTCCATGCTATGGCGCGTGTACTACTGACATGGTTTCGTTTTCATAGCCCCGTTTGCGCCTTCTTATGAGGCATCTTCTACTGCAGGTTTTTACATGCGTCTGAATTTACAAGCAATAACTTTATTAATCTGCACTGAAATCGATTGTTTATGAGATCTTACATTCGGCGTTGATCTTCAATTTATACAGAAGTTTAACTTGCAACAGTAAAAATGTGTGTTCAATTCCTCTTTAAACTGTCTTACTGCTGCAGAATTCTTCTCATTAGCTGTGACCGCTGTTGTCATATGTGATTAAGTAAGGTGACTCTTTGGTGGGACATTTGAAGTTTTTGAAAAGGGGCCGCCAATTAGGGGTTTTCTTTCCCACTGGCTCGAGCATGTTGTTCCACAGTGCGGTACCGGCAAAACTGACACAAGAAAATGAGAATAAAAGAAAAAGTAGAAGAAAAGCATTGTAAATTTAAACTGACTATACAAAAAGACATATATTTAATATTTCAACTGCTATTAGTTTTACTTACGCATTTCCTTTCTGACTCATATGAAAACAGTCGTATGACAGAAGCGAGTAGTCAATGTCTTTTCCATTCATCTTCATCTGAAATAAATATTTAAAAAAAATCAACGTGACACAAGCAAATACACAACTTTTTTCTCTTACCGACACATTTAGTGACCATGGCTGATAGACGACGGCAAACTCGTCAAGTCCTCGGAACTCTTTCGATTCTGCAATCTCTTTTTCCACTTTTATAAACTCATCCTGTATCCTTCCCCATCTGTCAAACAGAGAGAATCAGATATTAAAATATTACTCCTAATACATCCCGTAATCACATAGTAAGCAGTTTACCTTTCACGCGAGGTATTGCTCTGATTGTAAAGTTTGCCGATCCAGCAGGAACACTCGCCGTGATGCAGCGATTCACAAGCGAACGGTTTTTGCTGCAACATTACCACCTTCGATACGCTTGGTACCGAAACGATATTGACGAAAGTGCGTGGCATGTTATCACGCAGATAACGAAGCGTTCGCTGAAGCCTTAACCGATGCTTAGCTGGTAGCTGTTCGGGGTAACGCATGGTACACACAAATGAACAAATATCGTTGCCACCGATCGCAATCGTTACCAGCTTCCAGTCACGTTTCCAGTCAACGCGCTGATCATTCCGTATACGCTGCACCATCGCGCGCGCCATGTACGGAATGTCGTACGAAACGGCACCAATCTCAGCCATATTAAACTGAGAGTCGCGATGAAACGGGTATGCGTCGCCAAGCGAGTAACCAACCAGCTGAAAAAATGAAATTATGTAAAGAAAAAAAGAATCTTATTTTATTTTCTTATGTTAGAACGGCCAGGCCGTATTAGATAAAGAAGAATTTGCTAACATTCAAATACAGTGCTAGGTAGAATGCAATAATCAAATAATCAATTTTGCTAAAGTTTTACAAATGCGTATTAATTATTAAATACCAATTTATTCAAACTCGTCATCAATAGGAAGTAAACTTCATATTTTACTCTCAACCCCGTTTATATATGCATGGGTTGTATTACTCTCAAGAATAATATGGTTATATTTTTACCATATTTTTCGGTCACTGTGTCATTAGGATGAAGTATTGCGTTAGCCATGGTTGTGCCGTAATCCCGTACGATTAGCTCATAATATGCAACAATTGTCTAGTGCGGCAACTCACACAGCCCCACCATCTGCAAGAAAGCATCTAATTTCAGTACATTGTGAACGTTTGTTTACTTTCAGTTGAGGGAACTAACTTCTTTGCGATGTCTGTAAAATGGTAAAGTTCGGTTCAATCATAGCTTAGCCGGACAATTGGACACACCAACAGCTTAGCCTGGTGGAAAATTTGGTGGAGAAGAAAAAAACCCAAATGTTGATGCGTTACGCATCCATCCGGAATAGACGCGTGTGAATGGAACTACGCTGTACTAAAGGCTCACTTGAATGCACTAATCATGCTCAATTAGCGACCTTTAATTCAATTACCTTCCTTCTCGTTAGAGGAAGTGCTGCATCATGATGGGCTGCAAAGAGTTATGCCAGTAATGGGACAAATAATTTTTTCAGCAGTCCCACAGGAAGTCGCAGACTGCTTTTGGGACTGGTATAATATATAATTTTTTCATTCAATTAGGATGGTGTTTATGATATTAAAGTGAGGCAAGATTTCCGCGACATTGCGCAAGATGGTGTGGCTTTTTTTCTTTTACCAAATAATCATTTACAGCAATACGGCCTGGCTTTTCTTCAAGAATGAAAAAAAAAACGTTTACTTCGTGCTCATTTAATGTTCAATCGATGCATGGGAAGTTTTCCTTGAACAGTCTCAAACCAGCGGTCGAGATCGTAGTTATTGCTTGTAAGAAGGTGGCGATACTCTACCCATAAGTGAATACAGCGATTGCATAGCAGTTTCACCATTTAAGCACTCAGCTTACCAGAAACAGGCTTTTTGCACAATCTAGAGGTGAATTCCGTTGCTCCCTCATCTATATTTCCATCGCTAGATCTACCAGATGTGCGCTTCTGACTCATCTTCTTGCTACTACCCAACATTCACTTTGGGGAAAAAACAGTACAACCGAAACAGTGTAATACGGCTGGGAGGTTTTTTACTTTGGGCTAAATTGAGGACCGTAGACGCTTGCCGAAGACAAGAGGAACGTGAGTGTTGACCATTTTGACCCAGTTTTCGATGGCAGCTTGCCTTACCTTCGGGTTGAATACCTTCAATATATTCGGTAGGGTAGTCACATTACGCCAATCCCACTGACCACCGATGCTCCACGCTAAGCCACGATTTTCCTGGTACAAGTCAATGAAACCGGACGCAGCTGCACCGGTGGCAGCGGTCAGCGAGTCTCCCATTGCTGCAATCACGTTTATATCTCCTATGGGATAAACCAAATACCATTGTGAATCATTCTGGAAATGAAAGATTTACCATTTATATCGAATGAGTAATATCAAGTTATTCCGAACCCATTTGGTGCATGAATTTCAAACGAAGTAAAAGTGGTCTAATCAAATTTCCACACTGAAACATTGAATATAAAATTCTAAATATCATGTTCAAACTAACATATTCTACGAATCTCCTACACAAAAACTAAAAGACTGAAATTTTATACAATTAGCTTAAATGAGAAATATTACAATGAAAATATACAATATTTACCTGGTCTAAGCTTATGTACGCTCGTTGGCGCCTTGGTACTCCTGCCCAACATTACGTTGCACGGAAATGGCACATCGGAAGGTATTTGTTCCTGCAAAAAGGAACCCTTCATGCGCTGTCCCGTACGTCCGACGATGTCAAACATCCATGAGCGCAGGAACCGAAACACGGTCCGCATTCCAACCCCGTCCAGCACTGTCGTCTGATCGGTAATGTCAACATGCGTATTTTTCCGACGCAATCGACCATATGTTTCCGGTAACAAGAAAAACACTAACGCGCACAACACGTAACAACGGAAAATCATTTCGTGTTACCGTGCACCAATTTGTCTGCTCGTGAAAAGAGTAAACAAACATTGAGCTGTGTTAAAAATCGAATTGCTTCTTATCAAAGCATACTATCGAATGATGACATTCAAAAGCTGCAATAGAAAGAGGACGAAAACTAACCTGAACCTTAGATAACACTTCTAAAAGTATACACCTCTAACCATGTATGGTCATCATAATAAGTGTTGACAATATGGCGGTAAGCCATTGTCCTCAATGATACATTAAGTAAATTTACAACTACTAACATTCATTATAACTAACATTTACTCATTTATCTTCAAGCAAATATGGCGTCATGTATGAAACATTCCATCTTTGGATACTATTATGTTCATTTACTTAAACATTCAAGTATTACAAGTAATAAATAGTTAATGAGAAAGAATGAGTGTCGTTTTTAAAGACATTCATTCACAATTTACCTACATCCTTTAAACTGTCACTAAAACAGAACATTCCTCGCAAGGATTACAGCAAACCAAATTAAATAATCATCATGCATACTAACCACAACCTAACTAACTATACTAACCATACTAACAATAACCATACTAACTACATAACACCACATAACTACATAACAACACATTCGATTGTCGATATACAAAATATAATTTTGTAACGAATCATTTTTACATTCTCTATGCGTACAACCCCGTTTGTCCGTCCGTGTTCACTCCAAAACCCGTGCGACCTTGATACGTTGACCGAATTAGGCGCTAAAGATAGCAATTACTTCATCCATATGTACAATATATTGCGCGTACCTTCCAGTCTTCTCTACATACACCGTTTACTAATGAAATCAAAACATGCAGCGAAAATATACAATGAAATTTCAAACCGATCGTTTCCAACCGTCCAAAGCGATCGATAATTTCGCTTTCGTAATCGGAAACGATGGTACACCCAGAAAGGTGGCAAGACAGAGCCATGGGACCGGTCTTATTGGATTGAATCAATTGGTTTCTCTTTTCTTTCTCGTGGAGCAAAAGCTTTCTTGTGATTTTATTTCTCCTCTTTTCATTTCATTCATAAAAAATACCCTTTTTTGTACGAAGGTGAATAGTTAGTATTTGCTTCGTGCTAGCAAGGTGTTGAAACGGGTTTTGTTTGTGTGGGTCGCATTTAAATACGACATGAACAGCTGTTAAGTACCAATTTCGTTCACCGCACTATGCACGCTTCAAATATCTGAGCATAGAGGAATTATGCTTGGAATCAATTTTTAACGTGTTTGCTGCGCCTGCCTTCAAGTTCAAGTTCAAAATAGGATACCGTCGACAATAGAAACACAAACCAAACGTAAAAAAATAAAGTATCCAAACACAAACAAACGGGTTTTTGTAATTGTTTTTGTAACTCCATTTGTGTTTGTGAGCTTTTAAACTCTAAAGTAGCTACTTTATGCACAGCTTTCATAACAGAGTGTTGAGGGAATCGTTAACGACTAATGAAGACAACCAAAAATATAAATGTTATGCATGAATTTGCTGCTCATTAACACAAGTTAATGAAAATAAAATCTAGAACTGTTAAACAACAGTTATGCTACCATCAATTATTATCGTTTTGTATGGAACGTAGTTCATTGACCATAGATCAGATACTGCTACATATGTAAAGAGACGGCCTTGAGCTTTTTCTCCGTCACACCGTCTATCTTCTCATCCTGTGAGAAGAATCGAATCATCGCTAAAATCTTCATTTCAGCATTATCCAATAACATCTCCAAAGGACGTTAACCGTTCCGATCTTCAATTGATGCTACATACATTTTTCTGTGATATATGATCTAATAACATTACTTTCCTTATTGCCCTAGTCACATCACGCATTGCTTGCCATGTTGTCCTATACATGCAAAGCCATAGACTGTGTAACCGCTTCCACATCCCTGCACCTATCATTTAATTCAAAACCGAAAGTGGTTTGCAACCGGCGCCTAGAGTAAAAACTGCTTGAGAAAACCGCAAACCCGTCACCACCCTATCAAACCACCTTGACCCAGTGAAGATGCCGTGGGCTGTCCGTCCTTGTCTAACACAACTTCTCGTATAACCAGTTGGCCAATGTTAGCCAGCCCGCGGTCTAAGTCGTCGGACTTGCATATGGAGGTTTAAGCGGATATTTGCATCATGATCAACTGAGTAACATTATCGATGCCATTCGATATTGCTTTTGATCTTGCTTTTTCCCCTTCTTCTATCTCCTACTGAATCTTAGAGCTTAGAATTAGGATCTACAATTCCTTGAATCGAGTGAGTTAATGCTACAAAATACAACATCAGATCCTATGCTACTCGTTGGGCGAGTTTTCGCATACTGTAGCCCACTATCAATCGATCCCGCTCTAACCACGGTCAGAAAGAAACGGTGGGCAAACACTAATTGAAGTGAACGACATCGTTGCAATACTTCTTTATAGCCTATGTAAGTCCTTACGTATGCTCACTTAGCTCTCTATAGCGGAGATATATAAGTGCGTACAAAATTTAACTAAACCCCAGTGCTGAATTCAATACTAGAGGTTCTGTTTAATATGTTGAAACGTGAGTAAATTTCTAAAATCTTTACACGATGATCTAATATCTTTACACCTGGTAAACAGGTTAAACGATTGAAACAATATGTACATAACAAGCTAGTAAACTAAAACTGTAAAAAACTAGCTAAAAGCCTAATACTAGTCTTTTATGACATGTATGATTGAATCAGTTTGTTGTATATTTTAGAAGACAAGCACCTTTGAATGCATTCTAATGTGGCAATTAATAGCATTTATGCAGAAAATCTAGTGCAGCAACGTTTTGTCTTCAGTATAATTTATATCCGAAGTAAATGAAATAAACGGCAGAAAGGTAGAGAATGCAATCAGCGGTTGAGAAGTATTCAGCATCCAATGTTTGAGAAATGCTGAAATAATTTAGTTAATTGCAAATACAACTCATCTTGACCCAACAACTTGCAAAATCGCTACTTAATTTCTTTATAAAAATATTACTACTTTCAAAGTGCCACCAAAACAAACCATCGGATTGCTCAGCTCCGTATAAAAATCTGATTTCTTCGAAAAAAAAAAAGTTAGATAACAGAAGAACGCGACCGATTTTAAAGAATGCAACACGCACAAACCATAACCGTTATCCAAAACAATATATGTGCAGGTGCAATGCATAATTAATCCAATACACGTTACCATTTCAAACCGAGTATGATGTTCATGATGTTGTTTGTTTACGCAATTGAAACAATAAGATGGTGCCAGCGTGTGCCGCTCGTCTAGACGCTGAGCGGATTGATTTCGCAGTTGAATCAATTCTCTCTACCACGTGTATTTTGTTTGTTTTCTCTCCTTGCTACCATCTAGCGAAGGAATCATGACATTGACACTGAGTTGTGAGAAACATAAAAGCTCATTTTTCAATGAGGTTAGAGCGTTGCATTGAGGATCGTTGGGTTGTTTTAGTGGTACAATTAACATACAATAGATCCGAGAAGATCAGCGACGAATAACGCCTTCCAAGATAAAATTTAAGCTTTTTGGCATTGGGTTTAACTTCTTTCCAAGTAAAATCAATTACACAAGATAATTGTATTCATTTCCATAGCGATTTTTAGCAAATAATATGAAAGAAAGATGGTATTGAACATGAATGAATATCTTGAATATCTTATTTAATTTAAAAATGAAAGTCGGCCGTTAATTTAACAAAAGCGGATCAATATTTAGTGGAAAACACAACAATTTATGTACAATACAACAATTCAATTTTACCCATAGAATTGTTTTATCTGGATACTATCTGGAATAGAAGGTTTTTTTTCTAAAATGGTGCAATATTCCCTCATCAATTAACGTTATTATTTGTTCATATGTTGACCGGTACAATCTCAACCATTTGTACCGTTCCTCTCGTTATTATTCAATATTGTTTACACAACTATCCAATTTCGCATTCTTGAGATCTATTCACTAGCCCAAAACATCCATCTATTAAATACGCATTACACCCTGAAAAGGTTTCGCAAATATATCGCTTGCGAGATCCACACGTCTCGGAACAAGGGTTAAGAGAAATGATTCATTTCCTTCTCGCCTTTACCTCTTCCACGCTATGAGGACACTGTCTTTAAAGTCCAAACGTCATTCTCCTTCGACGCAATGCATAAACAACTTCATTAATGGTTTGCAAACATACACCTCACGCATCCAACACGCTTACTTTCGTACCGACGAAAGCGAAGTTACCCTTATGCCAAATGCGGAGGATGGTCACAATGCGTTCCACCACTTTAAAATATTTACCATTGCCGGCGTTGAACATCCGGAACGACACGTCAATCAGAATGTGTCATTGCGGTTAGTTACCGAGCGAAAAGGTTTCTTTCCTTTTTTTAAAACGAAAGACTTCAACGACCGACTTAGGAAGCACAAGCGACAAACCTTCAACAGACGGAGGGTTGCTTGGCAACATATTTGGCAACTTGATGATTTTTTTCCACTCTGTGTCGATTTCTCTGTTTATTTCTCTCTTTCTCACGCTTTTTTCTCTATCTCCCTTCTTTGACATGCATCTATTTATCTAAGCGAATAGATCCCAAGACTACACGCGTACGTGCTTAAAGTACATTAACTGAAAACGAAAGAAAGGTGAGATTGGTACATTGTTTCACATTTGCAACGAGACAAATGCCAACCTTGTGGCCGAAAAAAAAATCGATCTACTTGACAATAACAAAGACAAACCGTGCGACATGCAAACCTTTTGCAAACCACGTAGGCAATATAAACACTTCACTCATGTCAAGTAAGTTTATACATATAAATAAACTAAACTATTAGAGAATCTACTGTTATCTCGAATAGGAACCTTTTGCTATTTCGAAGCACGATTGTTCAATGCATTGTGTTTTAAATTGATGGACCTAACCAATGAGCCCAGTTATGGCACAGAATGGTTTAATTTTGTGTTACGTTGAAACACCACTTCTAGAGATGAGTTTCTAAAAGAAGGACATTAGCTTATTAAATGGAAACCTTCATATTTGAACTTGTGTCGGATAGAGAAACGCGGAAATCCGAGGGAAAGTCCTTGTACGTTAACTCAACACTTCAAAAAATACGTAAAAAAATGCTTTAGACACTCCTCGTACAAAATTTACTCACAAAAACATTCTATAGGACTCACACCAACCCTGGCCCATTATTCACAGCTACATTTTGGCCATTGCACATAAAAAATTCACTTATTTTGTTCACTTTGCAAAAATTAACCATGCTTTCTTTAACCTTTAATCTTTTGTTCTTTATTCTTTATACTATATTCTCCATCATATATTTTGTTAAATTAAATTCACTCCTACAGTGTTCTTAACGCTAATACTACCAGCATAAACTAGAATACTCTATGCAAGTTATTTTCACGCGCACACAAACACACCACGCGCACACAAACACACACCCCAAGCACAACTATAATGAAACTCGGGTTTGATCAAGACCCTGCTCTCATTAGGTGGCTCTCGCCGAACGTATTCGATTAATTTGTTTTCATCCCCGAATGGCTGCAATTCGTCAAACATGTTGCTTCAGATCTTAACGTTAACACGCTTTTCATTATATTGATTATAATCGGGTTCATTCTCCGTTTTAAAGGGGTTTGTGAATTGATTGATAAACTCCATCACCAATGCTAATCGATTAAGGTTAGCTTCTTAACACGACCTTGAACGCCTAGTCACATTGAACTTGATACATCACGTGCCTGGTTCTTGCACATAACTATTGGCACTGTGCACTTGTGTGGTTATTTGTAAATCGCACCACACTTGAAATATATTACACATAAAATTAGGAAAGTCTGTTCTTTTTCCATAAACACACACTTAAACTGAGTGGTACGAACAAACAACGTCCACTATGGCATAGAATATTTCCGGGACCGGACTAGTGGTGAATAAATGGCACTGTTGATTCATCTGGCTCCGCTCCGAAGGGACAACATCCGATATGTGGGTAGTGATCTGCATCAAGCTTCTAGTACTACTGATCGCACTCCAACCATTCAACAGTCGTAAGCTCCAGATCGATCTTTTCTACCCACCACAGCTTCCCTTTTTCCAAGGTAGCTTTCGGTGCTTATTTCGCGCGTGAGCCTCTGAAGCAATGGATCGTGACGAGCGTTTGTTGCATTTTTCTCCATTCGCATACTCAACTTCGCACAACAAATACAAAACCAGCGACCAACAAAGCAGCAACAACATATAAGCTCACAGCCCATGCAAAAAACAGAAAATCCAAACATGACAGTAAAACAACAACCGTCAACCAAGGCACACAAACGCGATTGGTGCACCGTTTTTGAAACATTTTTCAATCAGCCGGTACACTTTAATTGAAGAGACCTAGAAGACATTAGCTTCTCCTTTTGGCTAGTGAGATTGCCCTTCAATAATTCAGAGATCATTTGATGTCACTCCACTTTACGCATTCGTACACGTACCAAAAGTCGGAGGCCGCTGTTTGCAGACAAAAACATATTAACGCTTGTTTCTCGTTTACATTGTAATCATTGCGACCTTCCGGGGTACAATCTTCGCCTCAGCTATGTGATGTAGTTGAACTACAACGGAAGGTGAAGGTCATATTGTTGAATAGCTGAAGAAAGACCAAAATGTAATTTGTAGGCAGCATGCAGTACGTCGTACTTATCGTATATGTTATACTTAACCCAACACACATTCTACGTTAATGTTTTGTACTGCTATGCCGAGCGGCTCTCTCGCTATTTCTCTTTCTCTCTCTCTCTTTCTCTCTCTCTCTTTCTCTCTCTCTCTCTCTTTCTTTCTCTCTCTCTCTTTATCTCTCACTCTCTCTTTGCCGCAACGGCTTAAGTCATGCAGGCCAGATCATGTGTGACTTACGACCATTTTGAATAAAATCAATCAACTATTTCGGCGTCGTCAAAATCGGCGAATAAAACGTTTTCGAAGAGGTAACAGGAAGGAAATATTGATACCTATAGTATATTTGAAACATCTTCACTAAAAACAAAAAATAATCTAAGCCAAGTTGCATTGTGATGCGTTGGGCTAAGAACTTGAACTAAATGAATTTATTATAAAACTGTACAAAATATTTGATTCACCATTCCAATATCAGCTTTGCATTAATTATACTGCTTCCGGATTAAAATAACGTTATCAACACTTTAAAACCCCAATAACATAATAAAAAACGTTGCGCCGTAAAACAGGTTAATCCTATTTTAGTTCAAGACCAAGGCTACATTTGTTTTGCTATGAATAGAAATTTCGTGACATTCCTTTCACTTATATTTGAATAACAATTTGTTGTACAATCAACCTTTCAATAACAAACAAAAAAAAATTTTACTATGTTACCAACGATAATTATTTTTAATTATAATATCATTAATTAAAATATCTAGTAAAAAAAATAAAGCTTATTAAATATTCAAACATGTTTGCTTTAATTAACGATTAACTTCTCAATACTATATCACTATAAACCAGGCTAGTTGACATCAAGCACAGTAGTTTTGGAATGTTTTAGATAAAAACAACCTTAGTATAATAGTGGAATCACTGACATCAGGCAAATCAAATGTTGCAGTGATGACAAAATAGGAAAAAACTAATATACTAATTTCCAAAAATTAGCTGCAACACTTATAACTAATTCAAACTCTAGTTTGTATCGTCTCGTACCTCTTTCGAATAATAACTTTATGTCCACTAATTGTTGCCTCACACGCACAATCTGATCAACACGACGCTATCACATTAGAACACACTGGCGTTGCCATGTAAAAATCGTCCTGCGATCCTTCACCGCCGATGCACACTAGAACACTGCTGACCGACGTAAGATTTATCCGGTCAAATATACCGTCTCACCTATACCATTTGACCATAATTACCTTCATTCTCACAAAAAATCAAACTTTCAGTCTGAACAGTAACGTCTAGAAATCTGGTCGCTGGTCCAAAAAACCGTTCTGTAATTAGTGGCTCCTTGCTCTGAATGCTATTATACAGTGTACTACCCTGTACCGATATCGAATGCGTTTATAATTTCCTCGTGTATTATCTATAACGCAAGCACGCCGGAGCTGATTAGAAGGTTTGTTTGACCTGAGATACAACGTATGATCTTTTAAGCTAGTGGTTTCTCAAGATGGTCACGGTGCTGGCGGAAATGGCTATTAATCTTTTAAGCAAGTCATTGTTACGTTAAAGCCTTATTTTCAATGGTCATATGCATATTTTTTCATTCTCTAAACTTTAAGTTTATTTCTTTGGAGTGTGCTTCTTTGTATCTGTAACGCATTTGCATAAGTCACGTTTAAATTAAACGCCTAAGTTAGGCAAAGCGCAGCACAGCTTAGCTCAAGGAAAGCAGAACATCGAATTATAAACAAACGCTTGGAACAGGAATTTCTTTCAAAGTAAGTTTTTGATAATTATGAGCTTCCCCAAATATATTGAATGCTTAGTTCAAATCAGTTTTACTGTTAACAGTTGCACAATTTCTATATATACAACTGAACACTGGTCGTTTGGAAGCTTTCCTGTCGTGCGATGTTTTTGAAGGTATGCAATCCTCAATCACACTATGGGAAAATACCTAAAATTTATTTCCCAATCAATTCCACACAATTTTCATTTGCTTTATGTTACTATAATTACTGTTACTTTTGTTATAATAATAAAATTTTCTCTACTGGGGCGGCCCATTATTGTATTTGGCAACAGTGCTAGTTCGTATACGGCCGGATCGATCCAAATCTCATCCGGACCGTCCCCCCGTAGCAAGGTCTGACTAGACGGCTACGAGGTAAAAATTAGTCTAATACGGCCTGGTCCGTTCTAACATAATTTTAAAAAATCTCTAAGAAATCCATGTACATTACATTGATTTATTCATTTTACATACGTACAATACAAAAGTTCTAACAGAAGGGAGAGTTACGCTCTATGGGGGTGCAGATGATGCAGATCATACAATTTTAAACCAAACTTAGCAAGCAAATCGCAAAACAAAATCATATTTATTCATTGACTACCGATTTAAGACAAATCACCTTTTCAGTAGTTTTTCTAATAGGTTCAATGCATCTCGACACTCACACTGACATACAATACGTTAAATCTTGTCCAACATAACCGATCTTTGTTAAACGGTGCTTTACACGACAACAATCTCAAAACAACGTCTGATGCGTCTGAAATGCAGGGAAGTGTATCGGTTTTGTAAGTAATCCCTTTCACCAGATGTTTTGGATTTTTAGTAGTGTACCAAACATCACTACACTGGTGCTAACAAACCTTCAAGAAAAAAACAAAACTGAACGCCAAAATACAAAATATCTCATCATTCAATATCCATGCTGGAGATCATCATGCAACTGCTCCTTTCACCGAAATCAAAACCTTTCCTCCTTAACATTCGCTCACACATATATCAAAACCTACACAAACGCCTTGACAAGAGTGGTACTGAAAACCTATTTCGGCTCAATATTTGGCAAGCTATTCTTCAAATAAATTATCAATCACGGAAATTTTGGAAGAGCCTCTCGTGGCTAGTATGCCAATAGTGGTGACATGGAGAGTGAATTTGAATGACCCACTGACTGACAGTTATGGCTACTACTAACTAACGCACCTGCTCTGACTGTTGATAGCACTAACAACGGTTCATCCTAATGTCAAACCTGTATTCGCTGATGTAAATCTGGCTACGTAGCGTAATACTCACCTTCACTATAGCACCTCGGTTCCATTGTATAGAAGTTTACCTTTTCACACTTTTGTTACTGTCATCTGTTGGATACGAGCAAACATATCATACGATACGAGAATCGTATCCTTAACCTCAGCCCTAGATGCGAACAAGGGGTTTAAAGAACAGTAATAAAGGCTGTAAAGGCTCGATAACGATACGGATAACGAAACGACAGTAGCTATCTTTTCCGCGGGACTCGCGGGATTGCGGGATTTATCGTAAACTACGAAGACAATCATCCTCATCGTCATGTCATGGCTAACTATGGTTCGGTCAACATACGCAACTCAGGTTGAACGCCAAAAATTGCATTCCCTTCAGCTGAGAAGCGCTTATAAACACATAAATGAAAAATGTCTCCCCTTCGAACCAAATTAGGATGAGGAGTAAAGTTTGACCAACTTTTTTGCACTTTTATTCTCGCGTATTTTTTTTTAATTCGCTATTTTTACTCATTCTCCAATACAATTTAACACACATACATTGTTCGACCAAAACTCTGTTGCGATTAGGCCGATTATTGGCTTATTTGTTTTGCTATAATCGCATTCACTTTGTCGTTCTGCATAAAAAGTTTGAAATAATACAATAAGAATGGTCCAAGTCGAAATAGATTTGTGGAATATAAAGATTTGATCAACATATGTTCCTTCAATACAAGCAGTATGACATAATAAAACTGATACAAAAACCTCACCAGTACATTTATTAAAAAATTATTTCACAATACAGAAACAAAAATATCTGAAAATTAACGCGTTTGCCTTTCTGTTATTCATCTCAGTATATTTTTTTCATCTACACAAAAATAGCTTCACACATTGAGATTACTATGGTTATGGCTTCCAAAACTGTCTTCACTCTTTTGTCACAGCACGGAATAGAAAGCTTGTTCTGTAAATAGCATGTTTATACAAATTGACCATTTACAAAATCTTGGATCTAAAAACGCGTTTTAATTTATCAACGTTATTACTTCAAATACTTCCCCTGAAGTAACATGCATTATGAAAGCGATGAAGTTGTTGTATTATACTATTATGCTCATCAAAGATCTTCATTACTTTCGATAAGATCCTCTTCAATATCCAACGTTACTTTCCCTCAAACGACAATCCCCCACGGCATTCAAATTTCATTCATAAAACGACCTTTGCTTCACGAAACCGTCTGCTTCTGTCTCTGTAACTCGGTCGAACGTGCTGTAATGCATTTTGACCGAATTTTTACCTTTTCTGGTCGTCTAGTCGTTTAGCTGTCGCATCAAGCTCACATTTGCATCCATAACTGCAAAAAAAACGCTTCTAATGATTAATGATGCACTAATTCTCATTGTTCACGACGACTGAATGTGAGTCGGGATTTATAAGCGTTTCATTATCCAAATTGCGCAACAACTGTGATGCTCTTAGATTAAGCGTACGCGATATTGCAGCTAAATGTAGTCTGTCCGAAAATAATTTCCGTACACAGAAACACTGTTTAACAGGTGCTATTTAACCCAATCGCGCCCAAACAAAATTATTTGGAAAGCCAGCATAGCGAAAGGTATCTCAAGATTTTAAGAAGGGGTGTCTGCAACATAGTTGACTTATGTGGTAGTACCAGAATCTTTAGTATACCTAACATAGTCCCTCCCTGTCGGTTGAACCTGCAGCTATTAATCACCGCTTCATGGAGTGCATTTAAATTGCGTAACTCCTGCATTTCGTAGGATAACATACGTATAATCCTTACTAATTAGTAAACAGAGCGATTTTTAGGCAGTGACGTATTCATTGATTGGATGTGATTGATTACAACTTCACATGTTCCTTTAGCCAAAACCGGTAAGGATTGACCATTTTTCTTCTAATCTGTTTAGGCTTACAAACACCAAATAAGAATGTTGAACATATGTCAGTAGGCCATATTAGTAAAAGACATATTAATCAAAGTTATGAAACTACGACACTATGATTCCAAATTGAGTTTTCCTCAATTCAATGCCAATGCGGATATATATCGTGATTCAATCACGAAATCATAAGTTGAAAAATTATTTAAAATAAATTTTAACAGATATAGATAATTCAAAAAATTCCACAGTATCCAATCCACTAGTGATTGACAATTTTAAATCGCTACAAGAGGCAGGCTCTAAATGCAAAATCATGAATGTGTATCATGATTTTGTGTCCTTACAGGCTAACCCTAGTGCCACAAGAGCATCAAACTGCGCCACTTTACCGGAGTCCTACAATTCCCTTTTAGTAATCGATACCTCGATGAGGGAGGAAATGAAGGACATGCCACATGATCTTCNGGTATCTCAAGATTTTAAGAAGGGGTGTCTGCAACATAGTTGACTTATGTGGTAGTACCAGAATCTTTAGTATACCTAACATAGTCCCTCCCTGTCGGTTGAACCTGCAGCTATTAATCACCGCTTCATGGAGTGCATTTAAATTGCGTAACTCCTGCATTTCGTAGGATAACATACGTATAATCCTTACTAATTAGTAAACAGAGCGATTTTTAGGCAGTGACGTATTCATTGATTGGATGTGATTGATTACAACTTCACATGTTCCTTTAGCCAAAACCGGTAAGGATTGACCATTTTTCTTCTAATCTGTTTAGGCTTACAAACACCAAATAAGAATGTTGAACATATGTCAGTAGGCCATATTAGTAAAAGACATATTAATCAAAGTTATGAAACTACGACACTATGATTCCAAATTGAGTTTTCCTCAATTCAATGCCAATGAGATTTCTTGCCCTTTCAAAATGGATACAATAACATATCATTGGAATCAATTAGGTCATATATTATCACTTTTACAATTTTAAAGATTTTAAATTAGAAAAAATAAATAAATAAAATAAAAAAATGTTAGATATTATTCCGGATGGGGCGGCCCGGTGGTGTATTTGACAACGGCGCTAGTCCCTAACACGACCGGACCGGGTTCAAATCCCATTCGGACCGTCCCCCCGTAGCATGGTCTGACTAGCCTGCTTCGTGGTAAAATTAGTCTAATACGGCCAGGCCGTTCAATCATAAATAAAAAAAATTATTCCCGGATATATATCGTGATTCAATCACGAAATCATAAGTTGAAAAATTATTTAAAATAAATTTTAACAGATATAGATAATTCAAAATGACAGTCACATCTGTTTCAATATAGAAAATTTGTAACTAAAGTAAAAGTAAAGTAACTGGAGTAACTAATGACGAGATAACTACAATCAACTACTGATAATAAATTATCTCATCTATATTCCATGCAGCAACTCTAGTCGATTGTATAACACATCCCAACTTTCATACAGGTGTCAACAAAGACAACAGCTTGAAATATACCACCAGCACTGAAAAGCAAATTTAAACCACTCAATTTGCGCACTCTTGTCGCTTACCTTTTAGTGTTGCGACCAAAATTAACCACATCGCCGACGAACAGCAACAGAAGAAGCCTTTACACCCCTAATGGAACACTCAACGAACCAACAAGACGTGAAACCTTCTTCTGCTTCTGCTACTACACATCTGAGCCATACCTAAATGAGTGACTAAATGGTGAAGGCGTGAAGTAGTGCGACACGAATTACGAGACTTACTTTAGCAGTACTTAGACATGATCACACACACACATACATCCTGTGAGAGGAAATGAGAAACGTAAGTCAAAGTCATATGGTGAGATGATAAATGTGCGATTTTCTCCGATTTTTTATTTATTTTACACCTCTATATTCATTCTTTTCGCAGAGCTCGACAACCGGAACGAAATACATATTATGCAACTGTGTGGTGCAAACAATTTAAACTACAAAACTACTTCGGCCAAACGTAAGAAGAAAGCAGCGGTGCTCTGCAAGATGTTTCGGATAAATTGGATTTATTTTCCTCCTTTTCTTTTCACTGCATTTTTACTTCATTGCTGCTTGCTTCAATTCGCCTATGGTGCATCATTCCCGCATCTTGTACTAACTTAGGGCCGTTCCGCCCGTCAGTGTCATGCCGATTGCATCATATGAACGTTTCGACTACACACGACAAGTGCAAAAACAAAAAAAAGGAAATCAGATCATCTTTTTGTTCCATTTTCCATCAGCTTACGAAGTGCTCTGAAGTTCGGGTTGCACTTTTTAACTCCATGTTTCTTCTACTGTTTCTACTATTGGTAGCAATGTGTGCGTTAACACGATTATATAAAGATGATAAACGGGAGGTTCGTTGTTGCGATAATAATGTAGCACATTTCGTGGATTCTTCATATTTAGACAAATGAAAGCGTCTTTTACCATTTAGCCATGGGGTGTTAAACGTTACGAGAAAATTTATGCAAATACAAACAATGTAATAAGGAACGCAACGAAAATTCAGTACTTTTCAGACACGTGAGAAATAGAGAGCTAATGATATTTGAAAAGTTGTCTAAGAGTTGTCGAGTTATAAGGCCCACTTCCTTATAACTCGATAGTAAGTTATAATGGAAGCAAAAAACATCAAACTTTTACATCATCACTTAATTGTAACAATATCTAAATAAAAACAGAATAGAAATCAAAAATACAACAAGCAAGAAGATGCCTTAAAATGCCATATTCGGCCACGCAAGACGTGTGCATTTTATTGGTTCAAGTGTATAAATAGCGAATGTTCATTTATTTGCATTATTTCTGCCTCTTGTGTTTCTTTCGCCTCCTTCGCTAATTTATCTGAAAACTCGTTTCGCTATTTTGTCCTCTTGTTGCGACCACATGATTGCTGATCTAATGACAAAAAACGAAACAAACAGTAGTTTACTAAACAATTACGCACGGGATGGCGCTTTATTTCAAACGACATGTGAATGTCGCTCCTAATAAGAGAATGTACAGGGGAATCCTTTTATTTTTGTTAACCATCAATCACAGTGATCCTCGATGATCAGAGGTTTTTTTTATAGAAGTCAAAGCTTATTCAACATGCTGTCCTACGGTCAGCCCTAACCGGACGGTGGACGCTTCCTATCAAAAGAACTCCGGTCAAACAGCTTTCGTTTACGTTCCATGTTTAACACTTCCTCCTTCCAAATTACATAATGTTCCTTCGTCGTCGGGCCGAGTCGGAATTATGAGTTTATCACAACTTATTACACTCTGTTCACCCAGAAGTCAGTAAATTCAATCGACGTTTTCGGACGATCACGCTCAAAGTCGCGATCGGTCGATTATGTTACGCGGCGTCAATGTGTTCAGCCCAGGCGAAAGAACTTGTTCGTATAGGATCCAACCTCAAAGCGGACGACCCTCAGACCCACCCTGGGAAAGGTTCCGTTCCATAGACATTGTTCGAACGGTACAACGATTCCAGATCCAACACTCCCTTCACTTTATCTTCGTCAACTCCAACATTCATGGGCCACTAGGCCATGAGCACATTTCTTCTTTCACCGTCAGGTGCTTATGCAACAGAGGTAACTCTCCAGTAGTCCATCAAACAATGGTTCGTAGTGAGTAACGTAGTACTGTGTAGCCTAAGTTGGAAAGAGAAAAGGGAACCGTACATAATTTTACCACATTTTTGGCAATCAAAATATATTGTATCACACACGTTACACCCGTACGAATACTACATTGCTAACCCGACGAACCTCTAAACCTGCTGCAGGACGGACACACAACTTCCGCTATGTAACCGAATGTGTCACAAATGCTTTCGGCCAATTCGGATGTGTGTGTGTTTTTTTCATTGTTTGAGTGTCTTTTGAGTTTGTGTACGATGGTGATCTAGTTTGATCGCTTGTTCAATTTTGGTAGAGCCCAAACAGTTGTTTTACCGTGGGATGACTTTCAAATGATACAAACGCACTGAAGTGAACAGCTAACGATAGAAGGGCACAGGCTACACAGTTTTCGGTTGTCACAAAGCTTTTGTCATAAAAGTCAGACGATATGATGAATGCAGTGTAGTTTTTTATTGTGTGTGTTTTCCTCGCATTCCAGCTCCTCACAAGTGGTCAATCCCCGAACAAATAATGAAACAGGTCGCGTTCAGTGATCATCAACAGCCAGGATAGGCTTGTATAATGTATATTTAATACATATGTGATGTGTTCTGATTACAACACTATGACGAAGTGAGGAATGAGAATGTTTCGTAACTTCTTCGAGGAAGTATAGTTATGGTTGATTATCAAAATCTACTTTTAAAAATATTTAACTTGATCATTTCAAATGTCATTGTCGGGTACCACATTATATAGGGTATTATAACCATATTCTCCATGACACCTTATTTACTTAAGTTCGATATAAGATATACGCAAAAAAAATGGTAGTCACGCTTTTGTGTGACCAAACTGCCGACGAATCCTTACCACAAAATAACGCTCGACAATCCGCTACAAATGACAATTACGCATCTCATATCAATACGATAAAACCGTAAATAACTCGACTAAATATCACGCAATAGCGCATTACCGTCCTTCCCCATAGCCCTAGATGAAAAAACAAACCTTTAGCAGCGATCATCATCTTTAGAAAATGTCGGCGTAACTGCGTTCCCGTTCACTGTCGTTTTTGTAGCGTTCCTTTCGAATTGTCCTGTGAATTATGCAAGCAGCGTGCAGGATTGTTTGTCACGTTAAGGAACGGAATCGAAAAACAACACCTCTTCTAGAGACATTCCCAGGCATTTAACATTGACGAACAACTAAATGAGGGTTGCAGCTAGGTTACGTGAAGACAAGTGGCTCCAAACACGATTCCCCAAAACTGAGCCAAAATTTCCTAACACCCGGCACGGTACACTCATTGATGCGTAATCCAGCTGTGTACTGTCTGTGCGTCCCACTGAGACCAGAAATACTCGTGTGGTCTTCCTCACGAAAGATGCCGACATTGAAGAAGGAGTTTCTACAGTTTCCACCCTTCCGGTTGAACTGGAAGGAGATGCTTGATTCGCTCGTTTGCTGTTCGCGCCACATCGCACGAGATTAACCATGAACCACCTCTCAAGAGATCTACATGCTACCCGGCCAGATTGTGCTACGTGCTCGTGCCATATAAAAGAGATTGGTTGCCACCGGTAAGCCATCAGTGTTCGCCGTGCAGTGTGCAGAGCCCAACAACCCTCAGTGCTGCTATACTCTTGAGCCACCGGGCTCTCGACCTTGCCAAAATCTCGTGTGGCTATCGTATCCGGTTATAACGTTCGGCTATTCCGTAAACTCGCGCTCAAAGTAAAAGGGAAATGAATCGATTTAGTGCGGTAAGTGTACAACTGTCATGTAACGGAAAGTGAACGAGCGGCATCACAAAATTGAGAGATCTCCGTTTAATGTGATTAATACAAAGTTCCGTGGTGTGCTTTTGAAAAGCGATTTGCAAAAAACAACCAAATCGAACAGTGCTCATGTGTGCTGCAATACCGGATGCACAATTAGTTTTGGTGGAATCCCAAGCACAAAACCGATACACACTCTGTCGTTCAATGAGAAAGTGATCAATTCATCAAACGATAGGAAGAACAAAAAAGAAGTGAGAGGTTCCTTTTTTGTGCAAAAAACAACTCACTTCAATTAGTCCCAAACGCAAAAAATCTGAGAGGTGAAAATTGCTCACGTCAGGAGACGTTTCATTATAAGTGTTTGTGTTTTTGTTTTTGTTGCACTGCTTGAAATCTGCCTGCTTATGTCTACGTAACAAGAGAATTCATTTGAAGCACAAGTGACGAAAGCGTTTTGTTGTCAAAAAACTTCACATTGTTGAAGGGAAAGTGCTAAAGCGTATTATATCGTTGATTAAAATTTCAATTTATTGGAAATAGAGGGCACAATGAATCGTAGCGATGATACGACACATGGTTGCGTCATTGAGAGTTTGCATAGATAGTAATGAATTAAACAAAGGTTTTCATCTGCACATGATATTCACATAATTTTCAAAAGTTCCATTAACAACATTATTTTACAAAAAAAATTAAACAAAAACATAACGAAATATTAGCTGTTTCCTGTAGGAGATTTGACATGTACAACATTTACATAATGCATTAGTAAATTTCAAAGTTACTTGATTATTTGTTATATATGTACCTGTAGTTTGTTGCTCAATTACTTGTAATGTTCTCTTATAGGTTTAATATACTATTCAAAATGTAACTGGAATTCCAGACATTACCATGGTAATTTTAGCCATATAACGGTCAGGTTCAATTTTGAAAATTATTTACGCCTTGTAAAAATCATTTATAGTTCTCTCACCCTCTTTTATTTAGCACGGCCATTTATTTACAATAGATCGTTGCACAGGATCCACCATCATTTAAATATGTTGGAAGTTTTAACTTGTATAACATGAGAAGAAAACTTGAAAACAATTGAACTTTCTATAACAATGACCAAAATGTGATTATGTCACTATACGTCCGGTAATCCTGTGGATAAAATTGCCTTGAGTATTCACTTTCACTTGCGTCGTTTAACTGGACCATTTGGAAGATGTCGTTTACAGATATTTTGTCGGTTGGATGATTATCGGCCATTTTGAACACTCGCGATGATCGTCAAATGACGATGTTGATTATGTAAAAGGGAGGTATACATCAAACGTGAACTTATTGCATCGACGAACACTTCTTGCTGCACTTTCCCTTATAGCGTACTATAAGGTCTCCCGCGGGCATGGTTGATCGTGTTTTTTAGCACACCGAAACAGATTACTTCTGTATCAACACCTTTCCATCCATGTATAGGCGTGCCAGGTCTTTAAACTCGGGAGAAAGGAGTTTGGTCACTTCTTCTTCCGAGTGTCGACTTATTTCGTGTTACGCAAGCCGACTCAATCGGAACAGTTGACCGGTACTGAAGACGCCCGGTTTGCGTGGGTTTTTGCCAACCCGGTTTGCGCTGTGATTTCCATTTCATTTACTCGAACAAATACGCACTTGAATTTCATTTACACACATTGTAGTTTGGATCCTGAAAACCGTTGCATCGATCAACTTTCAATTTCTTTCGTGTGTAGATTGAAGGCTCACTCACTGTGGCGTATAAATGACCTGATTTTTTATTTGTAATTTTAAAATACCATTTCTGTAATATTCCAACCTGTTCTTTTATTTTCATTTCAGATTTTGTTGCTTGCCAGTGCAACGCTAGTGTGTGCTGAACCTCCAGTTCATGGTGGTTATGGTCATGGTCACAGCGGTGGCGGTGGCAGCGGTGGATACGACGACGGTGGATATATTTCCGTTAATCCCGGCCATCAAACCTCCGAGGGACTGCATGTTGATCACAGTCTACTCCACAAGGTGAAGGAAGCTCTTTTGGACCATGAGAATTCTGGCTCGCACGGAGGCTACCCCGGTTCTATTTCGTCTTCTTATGGACCACCATCCGGATCGTATGGACCTCCTTCGCCTCTTTATGGAGTCCCATCGTATTCCGGACATGGACACGTCAAGACCACTGGAATTGAGCTAGGACATGTTCAGCAAGGCATCCAGGTGGCTGAATACTACAAGGCTGCCCACGGACCATCTCACTCGTCGTACTCCGTGCCTTCTTACTCCTCTCATTCATCCTCGTCTTCCTACTCGGCTCCTTCTTATTCATCCCATTCCTCCTTCACGCCATCTCATGGCTACTCTTCTGGAGGCTCCTACTCGTCCTCCTACTCAGCCCCTTCTGTGTCATCGCATTATTCGGCTCCATCCGTCTCTTCTCACTATTCTGTTCCCTCTGTCTCATCTCACTACTCAGCACCATCCGTATCTTCTCACTATTCTGCACCTTCTCTATCATCTCACTATTCTGCTCCATCTGTCTCATCTCATTCTTCTTTCGGTGGTCTGTCTTCCTCGTACGGTGCCCCTTCGCTTTCGTCCAGCTACGGTGTTCCTGCTGTTTCATCACATTATTCAGCACCATCTTACTCATCCCACTCGGGCGGTTCTTATTCTCACGCCTCATCTCACTCATCCGGCCCATCATTCGTTGCCATCCCATCGTCCTCGTACGGTGTTCCGTCCTTTGGTTCCTCAGGACACCATCACCGGCCATCGCACGGATCGTTCTCCTCTTATCGTCCACCATCATCTTCATATGGTCCACCCCGTCCAACCTATGGTGTACCGCATCATCACTAAACACATGCACATCGAACCATCCTGCGTCACTCAACGTGATATCATCTAAGTCAGTTCAAAAGATCCTTCACATTCACAAGCACGCCCCATCAACTTAGGATTAGCGAAAACTTTATCGTTACACCATCTTTTTATTTACTCAACCTATTCCGTTGTTTTTTTTTTTTGTTGTATACAACCAGTAGTGTACAAACAATACGTGAAAGATGAAACTATTTAAGGAAATGTATAAAAATGTTATAATAAACAAGCTACGCAGATTTTATTCAACTGTTGTAATAAGTCTTAATAAATGGGTTTTCTGGTGTTGGACATTTGAAATTTTCAAACAATTCTCTCAACACAGTTGTTTTGTGACCCGTCGGTTCCAGCATGTTGTTCCACAAACCGTTCGCCGAGACGGCATGTCCTTTCTGGCTAAGATGCACACAATCGATGGCCATTATGGAAATATCTGGTTTTCCATCACGCCGATGGAAAATACTTGCATCGCGATAGAATGGTTGATAAACAACGGTGAAATCATTAGTGTGAAACTCGGCTCTATGACTTACTCGCTCCATAATCTTGACGAAGCGACGTTCAAGCTGACGGTAGAGATTCCGTTGGCTGGAGTACTTCGGCCCGTACAAACAAGAACACTCTATGGGACGCACAAATTGGCACGTGAGTGGAGCTTTCACTTTATCGATGGAAAATGACAGATTTATTAAAGGCGAGGGTACAAGATTAACCAGCGTTCTAAAAGAAGAAAACCGTTAAAAATGACAATCGCAAGCATTTAGTTACCCATCTAAGTTACCTTGGCATAACTTTTTTCAGGTAGTGCAGAGTAGCTAGAAGGTATTTCTCTTGGTCCCGATTGATCCACTCGGTAGCGTTCGTTTGGTAGCATATATCCGAGCAAAAGTCATTTCCACCTATCATGAGAGTGAGTAACTTCCAATGGTTGCGCCAATTCACCCTGTAATTAATCGAAATTAATATTCTTGGTAAGCAAACGTGACAGAAATTTTCCTACGTTTAATTTTTTATAACTTCAGGCACATGACATGAATGGTTGTTCAGTATTTATTTATAACAAATAGAAACTTACCGAGGATCAGCTTTCATTCGCTCAACCAATGATGCGGCATTATATGGCATATCACTTGTTGTCGCTATGATCTCCGCCACATTAAACTGCGATGACAGATGTACATTGTATGAGTCCGCAAACGAATATCTAGTGCATTGTAGAGCAGACCGATAAAACCTTGGACAAACCTGTTCAAAATGTTATCTATCCGTTTCCCTTACCCAAACAATCTTGGATTAAACTCTTTCAGAATGTTGGGCAGCGTGAGATGCGTCCTCCAGGTTTCCTGACCACCTATGCACCATGATAGTCCTCTGTTGTCGATTAACAACTCCCAGAACTGGCGGGAGTTAGCACCGGTGGCACTTGTCAGGGAGTCTCCTAGCGCTGCCACCACATCAATATCTCCCGGTCGCAACTGATGTACGCTAGTTGGCGGAACAGGACTTCTGTATCCACGGACATCACACGGGAACGGGACATACGGTGGAACACGCGCTTGCAGTGACACACCTTCATCACGTGTTCCCGTTGGACCGAGTAATCTGTTGTACACTTCGCGAAGTCCGCGGTACATCATTCGGACCGGTTCCGATGCGTCCAGCCGGCTAGTAACAATGTGATTCTCGTACTCTTGCGTGCCGGTGAGATTTTTTAGTATATTTCCTCGTTCACGACTGATGCGGTTGCTATCTGGTGAGCTTGTTAACATTGCACCGTTTGTGGTGTACAATGTAAAGTGGGATGTGCATAGTATCAGCGCGAATAGTACCGAGTTTCGGGCAAACATTTTGTTTACTACGTGCCGATGCATAGTCCGACCTATCCGCAGAATAGGAAAGTTAAATTGAAATATTTAAATTTAGTCAATCGCTTAAAACGTCTGAAAAACGGAAACAAGGGTGGATCAGGCAAAATCCAGCAGGATTTGATACGGAATCGCTCCTGCATGCATTAACGGAATGTACTGGTAGGATTTCAATAAAGATTTTTCGCCAAAGAGAGCACTACATATCTTCAAAATAAAAAAGGTCCAAACATAAACGTTTTGGAAGTTACTAGAGCTCTAGCGCACATGAGAGTGAAAAATACCACGTACGTATCGTAACGAAGCCAGTTTTTGGGTTGAAATATTTAGCACAAAATTTCGGCAAACGTTCCGTACGTGCGATGCATTTTTGTGAACGATGATGACGAAATTGTTGATGAAGCAACGATTGCACAGGAAAGCATCGAAACAAGAGTGGGTGGTTTTGAGAGCAGATTTTAAGGCCTAGTCCTACTTTCATTCGAGCTCCAATCGGCACGATTGATGTGCAATTGATATAGTAGTAGCATCAGCAAAAGCACTGCATGTAGGTACAACGTAGCAAGAAGAGAAGAAGAGAAGCACAAGAGCAAATTTTAAAGATGTATAACCCCCATTCGATATTTGCAATTACGTAAGCTTTATTAGAAACTACAAATTGATTGTTAATAAGAATGATATCTTATCACTCATATACTAAGAAAACATAACACACAAGCAACATATACTCGTACATCTAAACCAAACTTGTACCAAACCCAATCTGAACAGTATGCCGAAAATAATTTTGTTAATATTTTCATTTGCCTTACCTAAAACACAACACATAATACACCACGTATATCAATTCGGACTTGAGAAGCATTTGCCGATAAAAACGAACAAATCCGCATCCGGGCGTGTGACTATGCACTTCCGATGACTCTTTTAAAAACCAACGAAATGTAAATATCATTTTATTTTTAGTTCGTGTACACCAGCCTTTTCCAATTTTTTCGGGCCCAATTACCATTTTACTACTTTTCTACCCATCGTCAAGGTGGACCAAACGGTGGACGTTCGTACTGTTTCTATTGGGTAAAGTTTATTATTTTTGTATGTATATTAGAACGGACCAGGCCGTATAAGACTATTTTTACCCAGTTTTGCTAATTTTATCCTTGCCGGCTACCGGGGGGACGATCCGAATAGGATTATGGAGCGGATCGGCCCTGTGAACAAACAACAACAGTGCTAATCACACGTCCGCACAATGGCAAAACAACCCGAAAAACGAAATAATTAACACAGCGTTGTTAGTAATCAAAGACCACGCTTTCACGTACCGCCCGTTTTTACAAAAGTAAAACACGAATGTTTGCAACGAATGCAATTGCGTCAAGTCGAATCGACGGTAATCGAATAGCTCCATTATGCAGAACTCGGCTGGATGATATTTACTTTCTCCATTAATGGATTTGTTTTTTCTTCTAATGCACAATCATTCACACACTCACTGTTAGAACAAATAATCCTTTACTCCGTGGCTGGATTCATTTTAACCAGTAATGAGTTAGTTTCCGCTTGATACTCACTCACCTATAGGATATGCTACGCCCAAAACAGCGAACTTTCGTTGCTGTAAAACTATTGGATACGCCAGAAACCAAACCATTCCAGCTGAAATGAAAACGAACAACTGACAAACCAAACCCTGTTGTGGTGTAGCTAAATACTTAATAACATTATTCATCGAATCAAAGAGACATTAAAATGCAACGCACCAGGTACATGAAGTTGATTTTAGCAAACCCTCTCCATGTGTATCGAACACCATAATCAAGCGTTTCGTGCAATCGGGTCATATGAACGTGACCGGGAGGGAGCATAGCTGCTTTTGAACGAGGAACAACGCTGGCAACCTACAACAGGGATATATACTTTTCCCAATATCCTTCACTTACAATGCTACCGACGACATTGCACTTGAAACAAGTCGTTAATATGTGCACACAATTTAAATGTATTCAGTCTAGATATTTCACAAATACATACAATGGCAAAAAAATGTCTCCTGCGGATAGATTTATTTACACATTCCATCTACCGATCTACCTTTTCATTGCCAGCCTCTCGATAAATCGTTCTATCGGCCAGATAGCACATTATTCGATTGAAAAGCGTCCAAATCATAAAGAGCTTTGCGGTTACTCTTTACAAACTATTATGCAATAACCTGTCTAGAAAAGTAGGAAGAAACAAAAACAAATCAAAATTTTACCGGCCCTTCATAACGCCAACGAATTAAGCATCAATTATTGCATTATGGCTTACGTGTTCGGGTGCTTCATTTGTATGTATTCCAATGCTTCTGACAACTCCAATGATGGAATTGACGAAGCCACGCGGGCACAATGGTGGTACATTTTGGTGGGTGTGAGGTGAATGCAATATCTTAATTATGCATGCTCAAGTAGTTCCATTTGATCGATGATGCGCTTCGAAGTAATAATTCGATACTAACCGCTTTCAAATTCATAATTCTAAACCTGTTTAACAATCGTGTAAGCGGTTGTTACTTTAATTTTCGAATGGACTTAGTTGCTAGTAATCTCTACACTAACGTCTTCCTCAATGATATATTATCGCTTAAAATTGCACATCAAACTTTGTGGTTAGTCTATTACATTAAATAACAATTTGATCCCTGGGTTCACATCACACACGTGGAGTTGCCTTGCCACTTAGAAGCACTTGCGATGGACAACGGTAGGTCCACATTCATCATACTCCTGCTTGGAGATCCACATCGACTGGAAGGTGGACAGAGAGGCCAGGATGGATCCACCGATCCAGACGGAATACTTGCGCTCTGGTGGGGCAATAATCTTGATCTTGATGGTGGGTGGAGCGAGTGCCGTAATTTCCTTCTGCATACGATCAGCAATACCTGAAACCAGATAAATGGGTTCATATTGTATGCCTTACAATTTTCTTACAGCAAAACCTACCTGGGTACATGGTGGTACCACCGGACAGCACAGTGTTGGCGTACAGATCCTTGCGGATATCGACATCACAGCGCATGATTGCATTATACACCGTCTCGTGAACTCCAGCAGTTTCCATTCCTAGGAACGATGGCTGGAATAGAGCTTCTGGAGCACGGAAACGCTCATTACCAACAGTAATAACCTGCCCATCGGGAAGCTCGTAAGATTTCTCCAGCGAGGTCGAGGCAGAAGCAGTTAGCATTTCCTGTTCAAAATCCAGAGCAACATAGCACAACTTTTCCTTGATGTCACGGACGATCTCACGCTCGGCAGAGGTAGTGAAAGCATATCCACGTTCAGTCATAATCTTCATCAAGTAGTCAGTCAGATCGCGACCAGCCATGTCCAGTCGAAGAATAGCGTGTGGCAAAGCGTAACCTTCGAAAATAGGTACGGTATGTGACACACCATCACCCGAATCTGACACAATTCCGGTGGTGCGTCCGGAGGCGTACAGGGACAGCACGGCCTGGATGGCGACGTACATCGCCGGGGCGTTGAACGTCTCGAACATTATTTGTGCCATTCGTTCACGGTTTGCTTTCGGATTCAGAGGTGCCTCTGTTAAAAGGATAGGATGCTCCTCTGGGGCGACACGCAGCTCATTGTAGAAGGTGTGGTGCCAGATCTTCTCCATATCATCCCAGTTGGTGATGATACCATGCTCGATTGGGTACTTCAGGGTGAGGATACCACGCTTCGACTGAGCCTCATCACCGACGTACGA
>STHB01000011.1:1224710-1236169 GCA_018908115.1 Anopheles rivulorum
CAAAACTGACCAGTTCCTTTTCCAAACACATACTCTCCGGCGTAACACATTTGAACGCGGAACATACCATTAGGTTTGGTTTTGCAACCAGTAAACAATACATTGGGAAGGACGATGACAAACAAACAGAACGACACAGGACATCCACATAACGCGTGAAGACGACCACGATGGAAACGGACGGACACTGGTTTTGGAGACTGACCGACGGTCACGAAGAAAAAAATCCTGCTACACGGAGCTTGCTCTCCCAACTGACAACTATGTGATTTACGACAAAACCGAACGGTGAGTGACCCAAGGACTACCGATCGCACCGTTTTATATCGATCTATTGATACAAGTTACGCCCTAACCGAATGCATCACCAAACCTTACAAGGCGTTTATCGTGTCGCGAATCATACGCTAAAAATCGGGTCTCGAATTTCATTCGTGTTCTGATCACGAGCTGATCGATATCCGTTCGATAGTACACTGATTCGTAGCGAGTATGTGCGCTTGCGTGTGAATACGCGATGCCTTTCGTGAATTCGTAGTTTTTTCGTCTAGATATCTATTAGTAGAATGTTATTTTTGCCATTTGTGAATGAAGCAACCAGGGAGAAATAATGCCAATTAGGGACTATGCTCCCTACTTTTGTTTCAATGCTACTTGAGATCTTATATCTGGTAAAGATATTAAAGCAACACATAATGATGAGATACATTTCTTTTTTTAGGACGTAACTGGCTAGTCAGACCGAGCTACGGGGGGACGGTCCGAATTGGATTTTAAGCGGTCGAGTCGTTTTAGGATTAGTGCCGTTGCCAAACACACCACCGGGCCAGCCCAGATACATTTCTTATATTTCAATATTAACTTCCATCCATTTACCTCAGGTCGCCCTCGAAATGTTCTATCAAACCGAGCAATCCTTTGGTTCATTTTTGACATCTGAGGCCAAAATCAACAGCTGTTTAACTCAAACATTCCAATATGTGCTTATTGCTGCATCCCTAATTACCTTCAACTTTCTCGTTGACCCAAATTTCATTGATAGGATCATCTCATCCATTCAGTTATTGCCCACCCTCAAATGTCGCATTTTCCCTTCCACGCAATGTTTTTTTGGGTCGGGCTTGGCAGCCATATCTACATCGATTCTGCCCTGGTAGTCCTACGGTCGCACCCACTACTCGATTTGGCCACGTTACTCATAGACCTTTCGCGTACGATTATGTTTGGCTCTTTGCTGGCTATATATAAACGACCATTAAATCTACGAACAGTCCTCCTCGCAACACCTGCCTCGGCAGTTCTATCCAAATAGCAGTAGATCCCCTCTGTAATGACATCAGAGTGTTAGAGATCACTTTCTGATGTTACGGAAGCGCCAAATATGATCAGATTGAAAACATCTTCAACCAAGAGCGTAACAAAAGACGCCAGACGTATGAACGTTTCGGATTCGGAAGCGGAAAGACACACAGACACGCGTGTTCTTCCATACATTGTTGCACCACGCCATCTTCAAATGGTTCAATCAGGAACAGTTTGGTACACTTTTTCTCTTTTTGAAAAAATACACTATGCGACAGTGTCACCAGCATTCACCAAATAACCACCAACAGCTGTCAAATGCTGGGTTGCTCTTTGTCGCACACGCCGGCGCTATCGGTAATGCACTTCGTTCGTACCGGGGCGTTCGTCTGTCTATCGCCTAAAATGGAAACGTCTCATGCGATCACAGAAAGAACACGCTTGCCTCACCACCAGAAGCTATTACCTCAAGACATTTTTCCTCTTCGTAGATATGTCCCCAACAAATGGTGTACGAAACCGTAGCTGAATAGCCTCATGTGTGTTGGTATCGAGACCCAAGTTGGCACCGTGAATGCTGTAATTCTGCCGTACCAAGTACGCTTAACATAGATTTCTAAAAATAATGCCTGTATCGGAATACCGGCATATCACCATTACTACGACATTACCTAAAATGCCACAACGTGATCTCCCTCCACGTCAGTTCCTTGTTCAACTGTCGCGTTTCTACCAAATCCTATCAAGCAAAAACTCAAAGCAATCTAATCATGAGCCACGCTTTCATTTCTGCTAGAGCTTCTGTGAAGTCTACATCACGAGACTGCTAGAACGTTTGAAACCACGGCAACAATTATATTCAAACTCAACAAGTGCTACACAACCAGGCGGGATGCACGCCTTAAGACTCTCAACTTCTGGCACGAAAAAACGCTCGTATTTTGCACGTTCGATACTTAATCCAGTTGTGTTCTATGGTGTGCGGAGATCTGGTAATGGCTCTGAACATATAACGCAATAACAAGAAACCGCGTGAGGATTGGCTCTGCCGTGAAAACTGCCGTGTTGTGAAGTATATGCCCTAGGGAATAGTGCAACAAATTCACTATAAACGAAAAATTCATACCGATTATGCTATGGCATGCAACGGAACCCGCATAAAATGAGTGTAAGATGGATGATCGAAGATGAATTGGTTATTTAAGCAGATGTTTTACTTGGCAAATGTGTAAAAGATATTTTGTTATCCTAGAGTTGAATTGAACTTTAATAACAATCTTACGGACGGAAATAATAACAATCTTAAGTATGTGTTTAATTTAATATCCAAGCAAACCAAAATCTCCAATAACGCTGTGCTTAAATATATCATTCTGCAGTATGCATAATCATCCTCCTAAAGTATGAAATTAAAACATAGTATACACAATTACCAAGTCTCAATTTATCGCAAGTGTCTGGAATGAATGTCCTTTCAGACAAATGCACATCTCACAGAATAAATCACCCACAAAACTTACATCGTAATTTTTAAATGAGGCATGAAACTACACGCTTTTTATCGAGGTTGATATCCCAAATCGGGAATAGTCTTTATCTACCATTCCAGTCCCTATTTATCTCCTTTTATCTTCATCTGCTATTTGAATAGTTGTCTCTGGTTCATGCATTATGCAAAAAAACCTACTGAAGTAGAACGTAAACACTGCAATCCTGCTGTTTGCTTTATTCGTTAGCTTCATAAATCATTTTACAAAAGAACATAAGAAATAGAACGAGGTCGATGGGTGTATTGACGTTTATTTAGATCAAGTTTTACTAGATTTGTTATTATTTTACTAGTCTCTACAAACGAATCCGATTTGTAATAAGTACTAGTAAGCGAGATTGATGTTATGTTAGTTATGAAAAATGTTCCAATGGTTTGCTTGACATAATTTGGCGCTAAAATTATTGTTTTACTCAAGTACCTGTTTTGAAAGTGTTTTATGAGCGTTTACTCCCGAACAACAGTATCCTTTGCCGTTCCACACAAACACAATAGGTAAGTCATTCAGTGTTCCCATCAATTTCCCCCCAAAAATTCCGCCAAACGGGTTGTTTTACTCCCACCGTTTTAATGTTTATTTTTTAAATTCCCACCCTCCTCATTCCCGAGATAATGTTTACAATCCTCAGTGTGTCATAACATTAATTGGAGTGTAAGAAATTGACCGTGAAATGTTGCTTGGCTGGATCGCAATATTTTTAAACTACACAAACATACATACACACATACATACAAACATACGCGTGGCATTACGGTTGGGGTACGTCAGAAATGGTGGTATTCTGACATGCTATTGACATACTGGGAAAATGTTGTTGCCACTGTCATCTGGCGTGTCGTCCCGCTACGTCTACTTCCACGTTAGTATTTTGTGGAAAGCACATGACGATGGGGTACCTTTTCACTTGACGCTCGATGTCAGCCGTTTGACGGGCCCAGTTGCCGACCGAAATCGCGGGTGACCTGAGGATAATTAGCTTGCAGTTGGTGATGCGGTGTAATAGTTGGCACGAAAACAGGTGTTGACTTGTTCAGAAGGAAGTGTGAAAATCTCCATCCCCTCCAACCAAAATGCCGGAGGATACTTTTTAACATTATCACGTCAATGTTACAATAACATGGTAATCGATACTATGTCATCAGGAAAAGCCTTTTGAGAAAGAAGTGAATATAATCGGGCGCAGCTATTATTTAATCGTATGTTTAAATTTTATTTGTTCGCAACATAATACATTATGTAATGTATACGTAAACGTAAACTGAATTCGTGATTTTTATTCATCCGTTACACGTGTGATCTCTTCCATAAGACAGATTCGTAACTAGTCTTCAAAGGTATCGTGGGAAACGTACAGAATAAATCGATTATTCATCTTTTTCAGTATGATGTACTGAAGGAGCATGTATATTTTTCTTTGTTGAAGGTCAAGTGTTCTTCTTGTCGATGTGGAGCTAGAATTAAAACATAAATCAATTGCTATAAATAGACAATCCGGAAAAGTGTATGAAGAGGGTTGATTATGTAAAGCTAAGTAGCTTTCTGCCAAATACACCAACAGGCCGCCCCATTTAACAACAATTGTTGCATGAAATACTATATGCAACATAAATTGTAGATAAGCTTTCTAATCTGTCAATTCGAATAAATGAACAATATATGAAGTGTATCTTTTCTATCTCTTTATTTCCTTTTTTTTGTTCGTTGGATTGGCTCTGGAACATATGAGAGCTTATTCACAGCCGAAAAGTCTTACTTGCGTATGAACTAAAAGATCACTTGTATCTCCTGTGAAATTCATACTCCCACGGCAGTTATATATATATATATATAATAAGGCAGTGAATAAATAAAAAAAAATCATAAGTTTCTATCTATCTTCGATAAAGTGCTAGTTAGCTTATTCTATTCCATAAACGACCATCACCATACTCAGCCCCGAACCAAACCATTAACGATGCAGTTAGTTCGAAATAATGTACGACTTTCGTACCTGTAATCCATACGCATTCGTTTCGCGTAGGACCGAAAGTAAGTTCCAAGGAAACATCCCGATTTCGTTGCCACACGAGTATCACACACACACACACACACACACACACACACACACACACACACACTCATCGGTCACTGTCCGGGTGCTCATATAGCGCATTAACGGTGCACTAACGCCCAAACCATATGAGGCACACCGAAAAATTGCGAAGAGTGAGTTTCCAGGGCATTATTCTTTACCCCTTTCGGACCACCTGCCCAACTATATCTTTCGCTTTGCGCTTTGGACGCTTTGCGAAGCATAAATTTTTAAGCATAATTGCACCATAAAATTGTTCTGCTCCACGTACGTGACCGAGAACTTTTTCGACCAACCTCCATTGCCCAGTATTGCGGCCAATACTTGCGGTGGCCACTGCAAAACTTTACTCTTTCATCAACCGACGCCCCGGCGCGTTCTTAGCGGAAGACCAAAGTGGGGAGCAACGAAAGTGCAAGCTTCTTTTATGGTACGTCTCAAATACTAGACTCTTGCGCTGACCTAACCTATCGCTATTCCTTTTCGTTCCCGGTTGTTTCGTGTGTGAAGCATCGCTGAAGCATAGGTTAACAAAATTACTCATATCGCTAACATCGTGAAGAAGGTGGCAATGGAAATCCCTTTCCAACTCCGAAGCCAACCAACAATAAATATCCATCAAAGTGTCCCCTATCGTATAGAAGAGTACTACAGAAAAATTAACACACACCACAACGCTCGCATGAATTTTTTCCGTAATGTGGACTGATTTAACATTGAAAACTATACATACAGAATGTGCATTACATTATAAGCTCAAACTCGGGTCGACTTTGTAAAGAAAATACATTTACATGACAATACGGCCTTAGCCGTCATAATCGAAATAAAATAAAATATTTGGTTTTACACAAAAACGGTGAAAAACGTTTAGACAATTTAAATTTAAAATAAGAAACTGCAGTTGCATACTTTCAGGCGTTCTACTTTTGCTCGAGTTTTTCGAGCAGATGTATGGAATCAAAATTACAAAATGTGCGCAATTAATTTATTTTATATCACTTTTTACCCTTTCACCAATGTCTTTTCACTTTATTTACGCTAAACGTTCTTTTCATGGGGGTTTTGAACTAATATTGAGAATATTGTGTTCCAAGGTACAAATAATACGAACATTCTAGAATTAATAACGCAAAGTGTTGCCAGATGTGACGTCACACGACCATAGCTGCCGTTGAGCAGGAACTGACGTTTGCGAGAACAATCGGGTTCAATTTCCAGTGATTTGGCTCGTAAAATTTGTGCAGTGGTGCAATATCTCCAATTTTCTGCCATTTCAAGCAATTTTTGGCAAGTAGAGTGACAAGTATAGTGTAAGTAATTGAAAATTGTTAATAACTATAATGTTACGTGTATAAAAAATTGTCGAGATCATGAAGATCTAATGCTCTCCGGACGTGAACTAACGTTGCATCATCTAATACCGTGGTACAGTGATTGCCCCGAAAATATACGCATTGGTCTATGTTTAACAAAAGACTTTGGGAACTAAAGAGTTTTAGGAAATTAAGGAAGTATGCATTTGATTAGAGTATTCAGCACTTGGCATCAACTTAGGCCAAACTGGGACTAACATGCGATTCTGCTTTGTGTGTGATTCGGTATCATTTCAGCTACGAACTTTTTTTTCTCTACCTTAACATAAAGTGCAGGAACTTGAGAGTGACAACTTCTCTTACAGACCCCACAGGAAACATACAAGTGGGATGGTTGCCACTTCCCTGTCGCCGCATTGAGAATCCTAGGAACGTGCTTGATGGACGGATTTTGATTAGAACGCGTTACCGGATGTTAAAATGATCTTTGAAGCTAATGCGCGTAGGGGATAGCTATCAAGAGTGTACAGGATGTGGTGTAACATAATGCTTATTTACGCTTCTGTCTTGTTTAAAACACACAGCTGAAAAGAGCAAGAAATGTTTCAGAGTTAACACCACCTGCGTTGAGTTTCTTCAGCAGAGAAAATCGTTCCAGCTGTAAAAAAAAGACACGCATGCTTTTAATATGGAAATTTATACCACCAATCCAAAAAGAAAATCACCTTTGTCCATCCACACGTGATAAAAGGCGTTGTATTGCACCGTGTTGGGCTCCGTGCGGTTACTTTCTTTTTAAAAGTCATTTTCAACTGGATCATTCGATTTGTTTCATTGATCTCATAAAAATCCTCCTCGTACAGGGTGGTACTTGTACATATCGATGGGAAGATGATCTGTCTATAATTTGCCAAGCATCTATGTATGGGTTTTATGTTGAGCAAAAGGTGCAAAAAATGAATGACACTAACGGTCAACAATTGTTACCTATTACGGTATGAGATGGACAAAAGCAGCTGTTTTTGCTAGAAGAAAGGATCATTAAGTTGTATGAAGCAAGGCTCCCGGCTCTACGAGTGCAACCGTACGGTATTGTAAAGATAGGTTAAGTTAGGTTAGGGTTGGATTTATTTTATGTGGGTTGAATGTCGTAGTTCGGACAAACCCTTGCCTGATTAATTCAGCATAAACCGTTATAATGATTTCAAACGAAAATGTGGCGCGTTTTTCTTAATAGCACCAAGAAAGATCGCATACGCAAACATACTCATTTTTTAGAAGCATAAAGGTAGAAATTACTTTCGTAGCAACAATGAAATGGAGAGTGTGTTCTCGTTCCCGTCATCACCACCGACAAGGGAATGCAATGTAGAAAATGTAGAAAATTTACTAATGAATTCAAAACATGAACGAACAAACAATGACAAGAGAGTTGTGGCTTCAAGTCCTATGAGACAGTCTTGATGACGGTGTCCCTCTACTACGTCCGGTTCCAATGCATTAGATTTTCCCGTTAAGGCGTAATTGCATATGTTTCTGAGAAGTTGGAAATGTAAGAGTATAATATATTTACCAACTCTCTGATTTGCCTTGAATTTTATTTGATATTTGTAAAAATATTACTAAAATTAAATATAAAATATAGAACATTCCTTCCTCTCAATAAAAGTTGTGGTAGGGAACTTTCCACTTGAAGCGATTTCATCATAACCACCTTAAACCAGCGTTCCGTACTTTTTGGTATGGAATGCACAGCTTGTTTCAACGAGGCAGTTTTAAGCACAGTGACAGTGTGTTCTAATTTACTTTTCGTTTTCTTATGCCTCATGCTCTCACCAAGCCAAATCGAAAGGTCAATCATAAGCGTTAATTATGAGAGAGCTATATGAACAGCGTGTTTAGTGTTGTGCACATGCACACATAACCTTTGCGTGGTTTTTCTTTTTAGTCTTTTTTTCAGGAATAAATTTAGCAGCATATTGCTTACTTGCGATCAGTCATGGTCCGCGGCATGGGGGCATGCTTTGAAGATTGACAGATGCATTTTGCATCTTTTTGCATTCCATAAATGAATGCAAAAGCATAAAAGTACAAGACCAACTGAGGGATCTTTTCATAGTATGTTGCCACATACTCATTGCAAGGTTATTCGTGAGTTTGCTTTAATATATATATACAGACAGTCTTTGGTTACACGCTTTTGAAAAAACGGCAAAATAAGTATATGCGTCTTTTTTCGGATTGCAAAATTATCGGAATTTGATTGTTTTATTTGTTTTATAGAAGCTTTGGGTCTTATGGATGACATTCGCCTCTTTCAAACATCATGTACTGCTAATCCACTCACTCTGCAGAAAAAGCGACGATCGCGAAGCACGAAACATCTAATCGATAACAAGTAAACAAATTTAAATTTAAATCACAGCTCACTCTCACTAACTAATGTTGCTTTGTCAGTGGGCAAAAAGCCACATCCAAATTTAGCTCATTAATAATCATCTGCAGGTGATTGTGGTAATACGTTTGCCACCCAGCACCAACTAACATGGATGGTGGCGGTGGCGGTATCTTTTACCGATGCTTCCTATTTCGTGTCTCCACGAGAGATCGCGTGCTTAAACTATCAAATCCGATCAAACCAAAGAGGCAAAAGAGCGTGTCTGCCTTGAATCTAGGGCTCTTATGATTCAAATGATTCACCGGGGCAGTAATTTCAAACCATTTCTTCCTGCCATTCAACGCAGATACGATGTCGGCATGATTCAGATGTATATGTATATGTTTGTGCATGGCTACCTTTCGTGCGGACTTTTCATTTTCCTCGCTTTGCAGGAATGCGCGTTGCATTGAACGTTAAGTTTTCACGGTTTTCGTGGCTCTGGATCCAAGCCCAACGAATAATACCGCACGTGTGCCATGTGCTGTGCCTATGCTGTATCGCACTCTCTTGACAACAAAGAGCGAATACCGCAATAGCGCCTTTAACACTACCATAAATGGTAAGATAGATGTACCGAAGAATGCATCACGTGTGAGTGATCGCACCAGAATTGGAGAGGAGAATCATACACTCCGTAGCGAGAGAAAAAGATCCCTAGCAACGAACCGAGAGTACAGCTCTACTGTGGCTGTTATATACGACTGGCTAACTGGCTGGCAATAATCCGATGAACGCTGGGTAATAATGAAGCATCCAAGACGATTTTTTTTATTACTGCTCCGCTCCGGGTCGACCATAAAGGTTTTTTACGGAGCGACGAAAGTGCCGGGAAATCGAGTCCGTTTCCTCCTGCAGGTCTAATAACCCGATGTGTGCAATGAACGGTGACATATACACATCGAAGCCCTCATAAAGGCCACGAGCTCTCATTAGCAATTAAATGCAGCGTACGCGGGATCGCTGAAAATGATTATTTTTAGTGACGATTTACCTTTGGGTGTATTTTTATAATCTTATTACTAATTTGGTTCCTTCTGTCCTGATGTTTTGAAACAAAACTTCAAGATATTCCATCTGGAAGGAGGAATATGATCGCAATGCTTGAACCAGCATGCAACTAGTGATGCAACATAAGCAGCAAACGACAAGCACAGTTAAATATATTCGGAGTATAGACGACGTTGCTACTTTTTACGACTGATCCAGTTCGCATTTCCACGCGAGAGTGCAGCGAGATGTGTGCATAGCGTATTCGGTCGGTCGGTCGATATGGTTGTTTTCTTTTCTCCATAGAGAGTGCTCCCACCGTGGAGCCCTTCCCGTTAGCGTTACACGCGCCCTCGTTTCTTTCTACTACACCCACTTGTAATTCGGTTCGTTTGGCCACCTCCGTTTTTCATCGCTAATGCAGCAGCAATACACACACTTTGGGCAGGCGCTAAAGACCTTGAAGGAGTTGCAAAAATGTGGAGGAGCCCTCTTCGGTGCTTAGAGGAGTTTGAAGATCTTCACGCTTTCTCTAAGCACAGCCGGCGCTGGGGTATGAGGTGTGTTGCGCGCCACAAGAAAATCCGTTCCATTCCGTCAGCTCCGTTTGGGGGAGAGAAGTAGAAAAAGAGCAGTGCTTCAGCGAATCGTCTGATGCATATGATCAGCGTCGGTTACCGTTTTTGGACACACGTTGCACGTTACCGTGGTGTTTGCTGCATCGAGTCGGGAACGACGAAGAAAGAAAGGTTGGCAGAGAACTGTCCCAGCAGAAATGCAATTTTTTTTCTGTCCGTCGCCTTAGTTCATTATGCCGCAGATTCGCATATTCCGTTTAATTTTTGTGTGTGTTCTCAACACCAAAAATAGTTGCAAAGAGCATCGCGGAAAGGAATGAAAAGAACAAATATCTAAATATCATGGGAATATGTTAACAGGGAATGAAAATGTACGCGTTCATCGCTGAGTTTCGAATCTATATCCACCCCGGTGGTCCTTATAGATTGGTATAAGTTACGGATATGTAATTGCTCCAATCGAAACTGTAAATATGTTCTTATTTTCTTCAATTGATGCATACTATATGATCAAATTATGATAATACAGGAATAACTAAAGTCAGTTGTGCGCCATGCCTTAATCCGAATTAAGCTGACAAATATAGTTAATATACCTTAACTAGCCGAGATGCCAAACAAATTCACGATGATGATAGCCCCTACAGCCAGTGGGCAAATTATGGCACCATTAAACGAAAAATAATGCAGTTTGTTTTGGGAGCAAAAATTGTTACACTAAATTTTGAATATATTTTTACTATGTCGCTGTGGAAAACCGCTGGAAAGGAAGCGAGGAATTACGCTTTGATCATATGATGGCTCCGTGATATCCTCTCTTGTCACGCTTGACTATACAAACCGTTAAAAAAGCTGTTATTTTTGGTAGCACGACAGAAACTTCAAATGATACAGTCACCACCCTTCCTCGCCCTGTTCATCAGCACCAACGTTTCCCTTATACTCCAAACCAATGATTGTAGCTCGTGCGCCCGAATGATTCAATTACACACACACATACACACATGTACAGACGTGCTCTACACACCGTGTCTCCGTTTCTTGCCTATATATGGTCAAACGATTCAATTATTAACCTCTTTCTCTTTCTGTCTCCCTTTCTCTCTGTACCCGACTGAGCAGGGCAAAGATATGCTCCAAATTTTCTTTTACCATCCATTCGGTGTATTAATTTGAGGAAGTTGATTTTATTTTACACCATCCTTTTCACCTGGT
>STHB01000011.1:1237369-1294747 GCA_018908115.1 Anopheles rivulorum
GAACGAGCTGCTGGTCGAGCTGAGCGCGTACAGCAGCGACCAAGGGCAAACCCATTACGGACCGGTGCGATTTGAGCAAGGTCCCGCGACCACCCATTCCACGGAGCTGCTGTGCGAAATCACTTCATCCAACCCAAGGGTCCATCAACCGTTGAACACCATGCCATCCTCCGTCTGGATCTGGCTGGTCGCGATCTGACCGACTACCTGATGAAGATCCTCACTGAACGCGGTTACTCGTTCACTACCACGGCTGAGCGTGAAATCGTCCGTGACATCAAAGAAAAACTGTGTTACGTTGCTCTGGACTTCGAGCAGGAAATGGCCACCGCAGCTGCCTCGACCTCTCTGGAGAAATCGTACGAACTTCCCGACGGTCAGGTCATCACCATCGGCAATGAACGTTTCCGCTGCCCAGAAGCTCTGTTCCAGCCATCCTTCCTGGGCATGGAGTCATGTGGAATACATGAAACCGTCTACAACTCGATTATGAAATGCGATGTCGATATCCGCAAAGATCTGTACGCTAACACTGTACTGTCCGGTGGAACCACCATGTATCCAGGTAGGTCTATTATTGGTAATGTTGTTTCCAGTTTCTCCTAGTAAAAGAAAATGTTTTCTTTGCGTAGGTATTGCTGATCGTATGCAAAAGGAAATAACTGCACTGGCACCATCATCGATTAAGATCAAGATCATCGCTCCTCCAGAGCGTAAGTACTCCGTTTGGATTGGAGGATCCATCCTGGCCTCGCTGTCCACTTTCCAGGCCATGTGGATCTCCAAACAAGAGTACGATGAATCCGGCCCCGGAATCGTCCACCGCAAATGCTTCTAAGGTGGTGCACTGATTAGACCCTCGTACATGGCTTGGCAATGAACATCTGAACACCCCGCTGTACCGCCAAAGATCGTGACTTGAGGTATAGACATTAAATAATATAGTATTACCCCAATTTTGCCAGGGGAACTCGATGAAGCTATATCGGAACCGTGTAGGCACCACACATCAGTAGATTATTTACGCGAATACACATATGAGCAACATATACATACACCCGGCCCATCATAACTGTAACATTGGACTGGACGGACACACGTCACTGAGTTTTCCGCAGTAAATATCTCGCGGGGTTTCTTTTTTTTTTGTAGTTGAAAAAACAACACAACATGAGCTCTTTACACTGCGGTGCTGCGAAAGTAGCCTACATGTGTGAAATGTGTTTGAAAGGCAGGAGAAAAATAGCAAATCAAAATCCTTTGCGCACGTGTGCGTCGTATTGTATGAGTAAACATGGAAAACTTACTTAATAGTTATCTTCTTAGTCATACTCATACACGCACACGCGTATGCAGTTCAACAAATCAATTCCTTATGCAATGTGTCTCAGTCGTTTTTCTTCTGGAAAGGCTTCCGAGTTCAACCGAGCTTCTCGATGGATTCAAATCCATATTGAACACACGCGCGTTTCTCTTGTGAAAAAAGACCTACGGCTTGTTCCTATCGTAGTTCATAGTGTGCAGGGCCTTAGCTTTTAGGCAACGCCAGACGCAGGGTGCAGTTTGTGTTAAGATACAGTTTAATTTAACTTTTCTTGTTAATGTTTGCGAATATTTTTGCAGTAATTCTACTAAATACTTCGAATTCAAGACGTTGGAATTCGATGACAATGAAAAACGAAAACACCCTAAATACTGAATAAGATTTTCATGAATTAATGAAATAAAATTGATGAAATATAACTGTAAGTAGCTATTTTATTGGATTTATACCTAATATTGAAATGAAATGGCGCACAATTTGAGTGGATAATCAATCTGTTTAAATTGACAACATATGTATTAGGATGATTTGCAACACTGGTAAAACATGAATTGTCGGATAACTATTTAACGCTATCGACAGATTTTAATTAAGCGTAGTAGAAATGTCGTCTTTGCCCGACCTTGTACTTATGAAGAAGCAACTACTGCGTAATGTAAATGCAGAACGATTGGCTAAAGTAGCAATATAACAAAAGTAACATTATAACTCAAGTAACATTAACATCGTTAACAGAATGTAAGGTACAGATTTTGATTATTCGATGACAATTAAAATGCCTTTAAAAAAAAATAAGTTATAAGGCATTTCTGCCTGACGATATTACATGGAATTGCTACCTTATCAAAGTCAGCTAAATAATACATGAATATATTAGCTACTATATCATGGTGATCGTCAAAAAGTCGACCAGGTATTAAATTAAAGGGAAATGTAAAACAATAAAACTCTGATAAACCTTTACTTCACTTAACACTCATAACACACGGAATATAAAGTAAATCAAATTAATGCTCAACATAAATGAATCAATCATAAATCAATTCGTACCCATTTTATATCGAGCGATACGTTTTAAACAATTTCGCACAAGACCTTACCATTTGAGCATATCTTTTTGATTCGTTTGAAATCGCAGTTTATAATTTCACATGTAGATGGCGCTAGCATTCGGTGGAAAATAATCTCTAGTGACAATATTGTATGCAAGCAAACCTCGATAAAGCCTTGACTGGATTTTGGAGCATGTATTATTAAAACATCAAGATTGTTCATAGTTCACAACTATAAAATCAAACAAAAAAACTAAAACTAGTTCCAACGTCTGAATAGAACACGGTCGTAAAGATAACGAGAAACGAAACAATTTTGATTAACTGTTTTGTTGTCTTCTAATCGCTTTTACGAGCCGCTCAGCACTGATCTTCCTTTATTTATTAGATATATTGTTCAAATGCTTCAATCAAGTTTTGGTGAAACAGTTATGCATCAAAATGAATTAACTGGTTATCATTTTATATAGCATTCTAACAAATTGGTATGTGCAACAGACTGCAGTTTTTATTTTGTCACAACAAATGCTTTACATAATGTGTAGAATACGAAACAGGGAAATATGGATTTCCTTTCATAAAGTTGAACTCTTGAAAATGGGATCAATCTCAAAACAATAACAGAACTTTTTCATTTCTTATTATTTCTCCATAGCAAGTACTTCTCATATTTCCATAAAACTGATGGACACACGTAATACATCATCATAAAAAAAAACAGTTATAACTGGGATGATGTTGTAAGTAAAAAGAAGTTGGTTATATGATCAATAAAATAAAATTGCACTCCTGAAGTTATTGGATATTTACGGATTATCCTACCAGCACCCGTTCGATAAACCGTTATTCCCATTCTAGGCACACTTCCTCAATTTAAACCGTGTTGAAAGGTTGCATTACCAATGTGCCTATTTATTTTTCACTTCTGTTGATTTTTCTCTTTCTTTGCAGCCGCCGGGGTCAATGTCGAGACGGAGGGATGTCCTTTCGCATTTTTCTTTCACCGTTAATTACATTTGTAGACAATGGACACGAATAGGGATATGTGCATTAAATAAGACAAATGAGGTATTACGGTACTTATCTCGTTTAAGTTGAGGCCTCGTTCGTCCTCTTTCGTGTTGCGTCAAACTGGAGAACTAGAGTTATATTCTGGTAATATGCACAGCCTAAGAATTTGTACAAAGAGGGTGGTGGTGTATAATGGAAGTGGTAGAGTCGAACCCTGATTGCAATGATTTTTATAATTGAACAGCGGCTGATGGTGCTATTTTCTCATCCAAACAAATATTTATTATTTTGTAGCGCTTTCCGAAAAACCTATACTTGTATTATACTTGTATTATACTAGTATATTATTATTTTTTTGTATTTTTTGTATTAAAAAGTATTTTAGTAGAACTGAAAAATTGAAAAAGAATACTGACCGATAATTATGGAAAGGTTTGTTTAGGAGAATGTGACCGATAATTGAAAAAGCTAAATTATATCAACTTCAAACGCTGTTCTTTCTTAATTCCTAATTGAAATTAATCTTCCACCTATATACTCGATCCCCAAAAACAACAAACAGGAAATGAAAGGGTTTCCTTGGAGTCCCAAACCAAAGTCCCTTTCCATTTCCGCTGGACCGAGAAGATGTTCTTCCATCACATATGCATCATTGTTGAATTACTCTTTCGTCTGGTACCGGAAGCCGCAAGGAATTATGTCGCTTTTGTTGCTGCTTTCGTCACGTAAACCCCAGGCAGTGGTGTCTGCAATGCGAATCTGGTACATCATGGATTTCCTTTTCTTCATCACTGGATTGCTTTCTCACAGTAAACAGGCTCCAATATTTGTTTTCTCCATCATGCGATGAGGAAGCTGAGGAATCTAACTTTCCTAAGCTGATGTTCTCTCCAAAAAGGGATAAATATGCTGTGAAAAGGAATATGGCAGAGGAGTGAGAACAGAGGTGCACATAAATGCTCAGTAACACTCTAACTGTATAAGGAAAGGTCGCCACTGAAAAGTCAGTCAGTGAGTCAGGAAGCTAGGCCAGTGGCCCGTTTTTCCTCCGATGCATGTATGCATCAACCGGTGGAAAACTGGTTTGGTATTTTATATTTTCTTTACACTGTTCAGAAGAAAGTGAACGTGTTGCCCATGCAATGACCACTTCAAAAAGGGAGAGGATATCCCATGCATACGAATCGGAGTGTAGTCAACCGTGTTCCTCTTCTACGTAGTTAACTCACGTAGGTTAACAAGGTCATCATCGACAACTGGAAAGGGTTTTTCCTGCAGCTTCCCCATTTTTATTAGCAACCAGTGTTCGTCGATTACCATGTGTAGCCGCCGTTCCAAAAACACGTTCAAAACCGGCTTGATCTTGAACTTGGATTGCTTACTTGTTTTCATCATCATCTTTGCGCTCAATTCACCCTCACTTTCCTTTCAGTGGTTATGCGTCCGATGGTGTCAATATTTATCTTTTTTATGTTAGAACGGCCTGGCCGTATTAGACTAATTTTGCCAGGTAGCAGGATAGTCAGACCGTGCTACGGGGGAAGGTCCGAAATGGTTTTGAACCGGTCCGGTCATGTTGGGATTAGCGCCGTTGCCAAATACGCCACCAGGCCGCCCCAAAATCTTCTAATATTTTAGCTTACAAGTATTGTTTTTAAGAAATATCTGTCAATGCATTAGCATTCATATTTTCAGGCTTAAATTGCCTTGATTTAACACTAATTGGAGTGCCCATGCTCTAGCATCATAAGAAACACATAGGTGCATAATGCGTAGTATTAACTTGGATATGGCGTGAATGACACATGAAAATAAAATGTACCGATATTTGGAGACACTGTTATTATTATGTGTGTGTATTATGCGACATCCACAGGCAAGCATGCTCTAGTAAAATACCGTGGACCGATGGAGCACAATACACTTCCATATTTGTTATCATGGTCACATGAAAGCAAAGGTCAACGCGCTTCAGATGTGTTTTAGGTTTGGGTAGTGTGTCGTTATGTGCCAGCACCTGCACAAGACAAGTTAGATTACGGCACTACCTTTTTTTCTACCCGTGATTCAGTCCTCAAGCTTCGGTCGTTTTTTTAACCAAATATCGGGAAACTCGGGACTACTGTTATCTTAAAGCAGTATCTATTATCTATTTCCTATGTTTGTCATACTATTTGAAATAATATGTTAATATGCATATATAAAATTTGATATGTTATGAATTTCTATTTTTTGAATTTTTTTTTTTACTATGTTAGACCGGGCTGTGGCCGTATTAGACTAATTTTACCACGTAGCAGGCTAGTCAGACCGTGCTACGGGGGGACGGTCCGAATGGGATTTGCACCCGGTCCGGTCGTGTTAGGAACCTAGCGCCGTTGTCAAATACACCACCGGGCCGACCCTATTTTTTGAAATTGATGAATGCAAAATGTTTCCCTGTATGACAGATAACACCTATTTAAGGCTAAATTTGTACAATTTGTCACTATATATTTACTGTAACAGTCTTATTTGTTACTGAAACGTAAACCCTATAGGCACAAACTTCATTATTTATAAATACACAATACCATCACACACCGATACTTTTATAACATTTTAATCACTACTCGGAGAAAGACTAGCACGCACGTAAATGTATAAAATACATCGTCTGGTCTTGATACAACAATCAATAGTAAATGTTATAACATTCCATTGTTTATGGTTGGACGGTAGTTGATAGTTCGTTCTATTGCCTAGCTAGTGGCAGTAATTCATGCAACTTTTAGCTCACAGTTAGCTATCTCAAACTTAGCGCTACTGATAAAAGAAATCACATAATTTGTATCGCGATGAGGTATCTCACTGTCGCTTGAGAGGCAGTTTGTTCTAATAAAATGGGAGCTGTTTTCTAAAGCTGCCTCACCACCTATTTTTTATTTTTTATTAAGCACTATGCGAAGGTTAAAAGTAGTTCTACTCTTGCTGGCGTCGGTCTTATCAACATCAAACAGTGTCGATCTTACCGTTGTATTGGCCTTAAAGGTTTTACCGCCATTCGGCGATCCACACCGCTCGGGAACTGATGATGGGAAACATTTTTCAATTAATTTAAAATGCGGTCAGAGCATCTTTGGCTCAAGCGGTTTAAATGTTGTATGATTCGCACAACGGATCGAATATAATCACTCCAATTGAGCATTTGTAAGGGTCAGTTCAGTGGAGGGGAGGCTTCGATCTGATAATAATTCTTGAGCCAACGGAAAGATTGTGAAGTGTTACTCATGCATGAATCCCTTATTCGCTTTGGTATAGTAATACTCGAGTATAATATATCTTCTTCTTCTTTTTGCTTAACGACCTACTCGGGTCATGCCGGCCATCAAATGGCTTACTAGACTATTAGATACCACGTAGTTGCATAGTCAGTGATCACTGCGGGGAAACGGTCTTGATGGGATTTGAACCGGTCCGGTCGTGTTGAGACTAGCGCCGTTTCCAAATACACAACCGTGGCCGCCCGCGAGTATAATGTACACTGTAGTGTTATAAAATATATACCTGAAGTGTTATTAAATATAATTTGCTGGTTCATGTATAATACTATGTATAATATAATACTACTTGTATAATACTATTTGCATATTGCATATGAAATATAATACTATTTCATGTATAATACTACTTGCATATTCTGCCACAGTTCTTATCATGCCTACGAAAAATTGTTCTGCTATTATTAAATTAGTTTAAAATTCATTGAAATATAACTCACTTTCGAAAATTTGTTTGGAAAATATTAATTTATTAGCAAAACATTTAAATAATTTATGCTTTATTAGTTGCTGTTTTTCGTCTCTTTTATTGTCTCTCAAATAATAGAAAATGATAATGCGGTTCAATAGTATATTTTAGCATTACGGCATTAAATTTCATTAGACTTAGTAAGATAAAAACTGCAAAATTTACTGCGTTTGTTGTGCTCGTCAATGTGCGCAAAAGCGCTAGACACATTTTATAACATGCGACAGGTGCAGCACATTGGGAGTAGCTAGTGATTGCTAGGTCATCCTTAAGATTTATTATCTTAAGCTGCAGGTCCATGACAGCTTTACGCTCATATGCACTGATGTGTTTCTTTGTTTAACCTATACTTAATTGTATGAAAGCATTCACTGTTCCTACACTATCAATACTATAACATTATAATCATGACAAATTTAGTTCTACTATCTTAACCCGTTTTAATTTAACTATCTTTTGTTAAATTGAAGTTTAAATTGGTTATAGTTGTTGTTGTACGGATGTAATGAATGATGGAAGCAAATAAAATTGAAGAGCATTAACTATACGTAGGAATTTTATAACTGTCAAGGAACTGCGAAACATATTATAGCACATAACGGGTACTCTCTGTACAATACAAAAACGAGGCGTTCTCTCTTCACGTTTCTCTCCGAGATATGTAACATTCGGTGAAGCACCATGTACACGAAAGCAATCAATGTAAATATTTCACGCAGTTAAGCTTTTTCAAAGGGATTTTTGAAATGAATAACAGCATGAATTAAAAGATTTCAAACATTTATATAATAGAAACTGGAATTACCAAAGTATGCACGGTTCAAAGATGTTTTTATTTAACACATAAAAAATCATCGCAGTGACAGCTGCATTGACAGTCGTGTAAATGGGCCCTAAGAAGCAAGAGCACGCCGAGAAAGCAAGTTGTCTGTGGTGGATACTTTTCTCGTACAGTAAGTTGAATTTGAACAGTCGAAGCAAGTGAACCGTTTGCTTTTCTCTCGTCGGCTCGCGCGTTGCAAGCCTGTGCTCGGTGCCGAGAAAGAAGAGAAAACAAAAGAAAAGAAAAAAAACGATACAACACACAGTTCGTGCGTGTTTTGTGTGCGTATTTTTGTGTTTCAAGGTGCATTTGAGCGTAAAAGTAAAATGAAAAAAACAACATCTAAAGCGCAACAGTTTATGTGTTTACCAACAGCGTGCATTTTTAATCGCGTGGATTGAGTGGTCAGAAAGTTTGTTTCGAAGAAAGGATAAAGAGTTGAACAAAACGGTTCGTTCAACCATTTTGTTGCTGATAGATGTTTATAGAAAAAAGGAATTGTTAATTATGATCAGCAGTACATGAGCCATCCTTGTCTTTCTGATGGTTGGTGGGTGACAGAGGTTGGTTTTACAGGGTCGCATGAAATGAGCTAATCCACTCTATGAAACGATCTACCACACTTATTGTAGCCTGAAAGGCTTATCAAAAAGCCAAAGGTTGCAGCAACAATCTGCTTCCACTCAAGGAGGTATCTGTCTGCAGGTTTCGTGGTAGTAGTGAGCGTAGTTTCTTTGCATTCAGCTTTAAACCCCCTTTGGACAAGGTGTTAAGTGTCAATAAAAAGCAAAAGAGCAAAAGTGAGAGGTTGCTACGCAAAGCGACCGCGTCTGTTTGTCTTTTGTGCTTTAATTTCGCAAAAGTTAAAGATGTTTATAATACTTTTTCTTTGGCAACTGTGAACCAATAATGTGCGAAGTGTGAAGATTCGAAATATAAAAGGTAATTAATAATAAAAAGTTATCCTATAAATCTAAACGCTGATCATCATGTGTGTACTGTGAAAACCGTGTTTGGAACAACGAATAAGTTATTCGTTTTGCCTCAAAAGAGTTTCTAAATCGCGAAAAAAGCTGATAAATCATGTGTGCATGTGTCTTGGCGTGAAATTGCGTTCCACTGTGGTGTATGTGTGTGACCTACTTCAGGGGCAATACTAACTGAAGGGATTAGTTTGATCTTGCTGCTGTGCCCTGGCAGTGATCGTCAATAATGTGTTTGATTTGTTAAAACGAGAAATGTTGATTTTAAGGTAAATATTCACCCCTTCTTCCTATTCCGGTGTTTACGAGACATGTAACGTCATAATGTGTTAAAACACAAAGCCAAAAACGTGAAAACACTTGTAACGCCTAGCAACAAGGAGAGAAGAAAAAAAATAAAAACGTATAATGTCTTATACTTAAAGACAATAAAAGAGAAACAAAAGTTCACATCACATCCACGTGCAAAGTGTATAAGAGTGAAGCTATAACGATTGCCAAAGAAGAAACAACTGCATGTCTTACGTGCGAAAAGAAAACGGTTCGAAGCCGAAACAAAAGAAATTGAAGGAATAAAACAAAAACAGAGCAGTGCCAAAATGCCAAAAGCGAATACAAAAATAAACAGATTGTCTCCAATTGTGGAGCCAACAATCACAAGTGATCACAAAGTGGAGGTATTAAAACTATTTTGTGTGATGCATGAGAGCATTGTTTGCAAATATTAAACAACAGCTAACATATCCTAATTGCGAAAGCTCCAAAAAGGGGTTTGAATGTGGAAAGGTGGATTTTCTTTCCCACTTTAATATGTTGTTCTGTTTGGAACGAAGAAGTAAAGCCCGTTAATTTCTGAAGTGATGTTGCAACATTTGTTTGGATCAATAATTTCGTTTTGTAAGCAATTTTAATTAAATATAGTGTTTTTTTTATTTTTAAGCCTTTCTTTTTCAGGTTATACAAATTGTTTTGTCTAGAAAATAAGTCGTGGTTGCATAGCTTTCATTTTGGGTTGCGATTACCAATAGCTAACCCTCAAGGGTTTTTGCAAAGCCCTAATTTTTACCTCGAGCAATCATTCTTAAGAACGAACTTTGTAGAGAACTGATTTCTATCTTATCAGTCCGCAGTTCGCTATGGTGCACGTGTTCATTTGTTTGCTCAATTCCATTGAAATGTTTTTAAGCAATCTTTTTTGTGTCGACAAAGATTAAGGCAAACAATACAAGGGAAGTTTTTTTGTTGTTGAAAAATGCTGTGGTTTCGTTCTTGAGAGGAAAAGGAAATGTTGTTAAGATGATAATGAGCTTAAAAATCCCGAAGGGTCATCCCTTTACGCTGTACTGAGTGTTATGCTATTTGAAGAAAGTAAACAAAAACGAGTGTCATTTTGTATTTGCGCCAAATGTTTCTGTGACATCTCTATAGGGAATTTATAGATATTAGAAAGAGAAATTCGTAACAGTAGTTAAACGGTGAGCTATTTTGTTAAGGTTTTTTTTTTTAATTTCATAAATATAAAATGTAAAAATTTTTTATATCTTACCAATATCGTTAGCAACAGCAATGTGTGAATTGCTGTGAGGAATATATAATATGAGATATCATAAAAAATGTTTATTGGACCAAAAAAGCGGTATGCTGTTATATGTGCAAAAGTTGTTTGGTTCTAATGTTTGTTATTTTTATACATTTTGTTATTTTTTGTATCAGTAGTGGTGTTAAATTTGAACTACACTTAGAATCGATTCATTTTTGAAGTTAAGATAATTTATTAAATGTCGGGTGGAATCGCTGTGAACCCAAGCTAAATGTCCCTGTGCGCCAATTTAATTCGAATATTTTGTGTGTGGTCGACACCATTTGGCAGAGGTTAATTTTTATGATCGGAGAGAAATTGTTCTCTTCCTGAGTTTAGATATTGGACCAGTATGCTGTAAACAGGCCAAACCCATGGTAAGTGGTCTTGTGAAAGTGATAAAATGTACGATTCATAAAGTCCATTATATACTGACCACCAGACATACACTTTGCAGAAAATGACTGGAAGAAGGCGAAAGGATCATAATGGTTCTGCATTTGTTGCTTTTGTTTTGTTAGAAGTTAATTGTGTCCGCACTAGTGCCTGTAAAGTAAGTAAAAAAATACGGCAATGGTGTATGGTGTAGGATCTCCCCTATTTAAACCCCTGAGGTCATAGTTTAATCAAGTAGTGGGAGAAATGGAATGTGTAGATTTATTTACAAGATTGCCACGTACGTTAAAACGCTGAAACTGATAAAATACTACATCACACGAAGGGAGAAAAATTTCACCATTAAAAGAAGAAATAATTTCTTTGTTTTGCAACATTCAATTTACGCCGCGTAGTTACCGTCTTTTACGCATCTGGTGTGTGTTCTGGTGTGGGAACGTTAAGAAAATTAAATTTATTCAAGTTTTTTGGTTGTAAAACACGGGTTTTGGTTTTGTGGAAGGTGTAGAATGATTACCCATGAACGGAGCTATGCTAGAATTCTTTATATTCGAGCAACGGCACTATTTTTTTGCCATTTTTTTCGATTATAGTTGCCTATTCTACTGTAATTAATTTTACATTATAGCATTTATGATATGTATTTGTTGTTGTTCATTTTCTGTTTGCAAAGCTCTGTACAAATGTGAGAACATATCATTAGGTAGTATAAAATTGATTGTTTTCGTTGAGTAGAAATACATTCAGTGCGCTCTGATCGTAATACGCATGAACGAAGTATGGTAAAATACTGGAAAAACAGAGACATCACGTACGGGAGTAGCACATATTCCCGTGAAGGCTAAGTACTCCCCCTTTCCAGTGGCCACGTCAGGTTCACAGCACAGTGCACTTGACCATGGACTCTGTTTCTCGGCCTGGTGGACCTACGTTTTATATTTCTCCCTAGTTCAATTTCACTTCCTTCCCTGATTAAAGCGAACTGTCCGAGCCCGCCAAAGATAGTCAATCACTGAAATATGGCCATACTTCTCCCTCGAGCCACAACACATCCCAATCCAGTGTTTGATGAACGACGGCCTCGATTATGAGGTCAGTCCAGCCCTCGAGGGCGATGGCATACAAACAAACCACCGAAACATTATACAGGAAAAAACTGGACCCAAAGTTGATTCCGCGAGAAGCAGCCCACCTGTCGTGTAAAGATGGAGAAATAGGGCCCGCGGTTGAACATCGATTAAATCTCGCACGAAAGCGAGAATTTTACGTGTTTGAAAGTGAAAGAAGGTGTTCGCTTCATGGGCTGCTTCAAATGGTGGAATCGAAGGGGGAAAACCGAAACTGGACGCTTTCTCTCCACGTCCCGAGACTGGCCATCCAGGAAGGGAAAGTGAACCTCTGGTGACTACAGGAAAACGAAGAAAGATGTTCGTTATTGTTTTTATTTCTCTCGCCGCATATCACGTGCTAACGTCTGGGGAGTCCATGTCGGTGTGGTCATTTGGCCACTTCCTGGCGTCGAGAAAAATTGAAAATTCCTCGCAAGAAGGGAAAGGGAAAAGTCATAAAACGCCACACACATTTTATGTTGCTAAATTCAACTCAAAATAAGAAATGAAAAAATTTCAGTTACATTAATCAGTTTTATTATGATGCTCCTGAAGTTGCAAAATGTTAAATCTGGTGTTCGGGTCAGATACACGCGTTTCCAATTCGCAAAAATTATCGCTTCTCGTCCTAAAGGCCACTGGACAATTCGACAGGCGAATGGACAATTCGTAACAACCACCACAGTTGTAAATAGTTTACTATTTTAAAAGTTTTTTTTTAATGCATAATTCGTTTTCTATGAAAGCCATATTAATGTCACGCGATTCCGATGGTCCGGTGCTCCTCCTTCATTTTATCCAGCTCATCATTTCCTCCTAGATTATGTTCGTTAATTGCTACGAATTGAATGTACTGTTTGCATATTCCATCCATCGATATTGTATTATTTTCTTTGTTCAATGTGTTTTCCTACTCTCTCTCTTTGGCTTAACGACCTACTCGGTCATGCCGGCCATCAATTGGCTTACTAGACTATTAGATACCACGTAGTTGCTTAGTCAGTGCTCACTACGGGAGGACGGTCCGAATGGGATTTGAACCCGGTCCGGTCGTGTTAGGGACTAGCGCCGTTTCCAAATACACCACCGAGCCGCCCCAGTGTTTTCCTACTCCAACAAGCTATTTCCATTGTTGGGCACATCTTGCACTTGAATATTATGCATAACAATCTCTACCACTCATTGTATCACTTTCTAAAGGGCGTTTGCGTGTAAAGCGATCCAGTACGTTTGGTAACGATAGCATATGATCGTCAATATTAGTTCGAAATTAGAGCATTACGATTTTACCACCTATTTACGATAAATTTTTTTCAACTTCAGGACTCTCTGTTTGGCGGTCTCGCGTCAGCATGTGTGGCATTATGGAATGCATTTGAAAGCCTTGAAACAGAAGAGAAATGGTTGGCTCTGACATCATATACTCCTGGATTCAACCATCTCGAAATAATTATAGGCACCAGTTGCTAATGCTCCGGAATACTGATGTACAACGGTATTCTTCAGGGATCAAAATTACCCAGGCTTTTTTTTAAATTTGCTACTGAACTCCAACGATGCTGTATCTTCCCTTGAACCGGAACGAGTAAGCGATATGGCTGAGTCATTTGTTATGAAATTTCGTACCTCTTGCTTTCCTCTACTCTCACTGCGATCTGCTAGGATGGTCGGTTCGTGAAGAATTTCCGGCATAACCGGATTGTGAGTGATGAGATGAAGATTATGGTACTGATCAAGCGGTTAGTGTCACAATATGGATTGCGATTGGTGTAGGATCTGAGGTTGGATTCAAGGTAAAAGCAGTGCAACAGCTACAAGTGATGGAATAGAGTTTGGCCATTATACCAAGTGCGATCGGCACAAATTGTTAAATAAGTCGGTTACTAACAACGATTTTAGGTTATATTTCGTGAAACTTCCTTGTTTCATAGTTTTCAGATCTAGAAAAGATGAAACTGAACCATCTTATTTTGAACTTGTTAGAGCGGTCGATCGGTCGGTCGTAGAATTTAGCCGAAACTCTAAGTGTGAGAATAAATTCTACAGTTCGAATGAGAACTACACCTTCATACTTGAAAGTGATAATTTTGCATATACGCTAAGATGCATAATAACATGGTTGTGAATTTAATATGACAACCAATTAGAGTATATTTTCGTAGTTGTGTGATGAATATTTTACACTGTTTCGCATGAAAAACAGTGAACAATTATTTCATTTATTTGAGAGTTACCGAGGAGATTTATAACTTTTAGAACGTTAAAAATGATATGAAACATACTTCTGTTTGCGGGTAGCTTTTTTTAATGGTTAATATCTACGAACGCGTTTGGAATAAACTTACAGTTAACAGTTTTTAAATGATGAAAACGTATGCATTTTTTAAATACCTTCCTGCCTGCAAGCATTGATGTTACAGAATTAAATGGATGATGTGCACGTGTCTATCCCTTAGTGCAATTAAAACCGACAGGTAACATGTTTCGGTACGTCTCAGTACAACTCATCACTTTCCGTATTCATACAGACGCATCAGACAACAACATGTGTAAATTGATAATTACACATGAAGTTAAACCCGTAGGGATCTGTGCCGCTTTGATGAATGAGGTTTACCGCTTTTGCACCGACCAATAAAAGATATCGATGAGTTTTACAAAGCCCCTGTCGGTCATTTGGGATCATTAATAACATGATGCAGTTGAAACTCATTAAATGTTGGTAGACACCTAACGTTCAAATAATGGAACATTTGATAGAATCAGTATTGGGAGAAGTGCGAATATGATGTCTAATGAACATTTTAGGAGTATAAGGACAATCATAGATTCTAACTGCTTTGTCTTCCGCCAAATGGTCTACTGTTTATCTCAATAAATACACCATGTACATTTCGAAAAACTATATAAAAATTGTTTGGGTGAGCTTTAGTCATGTGAACCATAAACAAGCTTTATTCAAGAATTAGTTAAATGTTACATTCAACTGTCAGTGCAGGACAGGTACAACCAGATTCAATACAGGCCTGTAAATTGCGGATGAACGTGTCCAAAACCTTTCGGTGCCATATTACCTGCAGTTAACAAAGATTGTTAATTCTCTCTGAATATCTTACCGGACAAATGTAAATTCTGGACATTTGCATAAAGAGACGAATTAAATCATAAAATCTTCTTCGGGCTCCGAAGAAATACACTACTGGGCATACAATTTTGACTAACCGCCGTGCCGTCTTAAACTTGCTTGGCGTTTCACTCTGTTATGTGTCCCATTGAACCTGCTAAGCGTGCGAAAGGCAAAGAGGAAGAGGGTGACATCCGTGAGAACATATGCATGCATAATTGCTGAGGTTAAGCCGTCCTAGCTGAGACCGCAACCTTTTATTCTTTCGTCATTTAATTTATGTTGATGGGTAGACGGTCACGCTCTTCAAGACGAAAGAACTCTTTAAAAGCTTTAGACCGAACACAGTTACTGACTCTAATTAGTTGTATTTAATGCGGCCGCCCAAATTCAAAACAACAGTCATCTTCATCCTTACATCGATCATGTTGGGTTAGCCTAGTGCAGCATCGTTCCGAAGAATCTTTTAGACCATATGAACCAACCTAGCTTGATTGTTAAAAATTGTTTTGCTCTGTAATTTATAACACCATGCCCATTCTTATTTTGTCTGATGAATGTTTTTGTGATGCCAGTCAAACTACCTAAACCACTGGTGGAAAAACATTCCGGTGTGGTGTTCGAGAAGATCAGAGGCGCTTCGGAATGAATTAATTGACTTCTTGCCTTAGCTGATTCTTTGAAGTAGAAGTCATCGTTGATGTGATTTTGGAAGACCTTGGACAGAAATTGAAGTGATATCAAAGTTATGTGCCTTATAGTAGGAAGCAAATGGAAGGCCCAAATCATATTGCGCTGACAATAAATGTGTGTTGGTAGAGGGATCAGACAAATTTAGTTATTTTGAACTTTTTGGAATACTCGCTTAAATAGAAAGCAAGTTAGGTTCTTATCCCAAATGAGCAACGAATTACATCTCCACAGAAACACAATAAAAGTATTGCTATTTTCATCAATCTTTTATATCGTATCTTAGGTATTCTTTCATTATCTTCGCTTTACACTAAGCCTAATCATAGGTATTGTCTCAAATTTCTTGCCGGTTCATCATTAAACACGATGTGGTAATGATGTATTATTTGGTAATGCCTGATGCATCTTGGCCCAGATTCCTCCATTTTTCTAATAAAAGTAAAAATTATGATACATCGACGATAAGGGTTAGGTTAGGCTTATATGGTGTGAAAGATACATTGATGATGTGTGGTTACTTTTGTTTCCTATCAGAATGCGTTAAAAAAAGTATTCATAGTTTGCTCTTCTTCTCCGGTAGTTTCATACGTTGGTACGATGCTTTTCCTTTTCGCTTTGGTTTTCGAAATGAATAGCCATTAATTTAAATGCTTCTAAATTAAGCGTTCCAAGAGTTCGCTTTTTCATGAATAATAACCATGACATATTATGCAGACTTAACCTAATTATACTCACAATTATATGGCGTCTATCGATTAATGCAACTGTTTTTAACATTCAACGCAATATCGACTTTTGCATCTTCCTAAAAATGCATGCTTTTTGCATTTTGTTTCCATCACAGCGCCGCAACGTTTTCATTCCATAGCAAAACAAAATCCCTTTCAGTAACCTCTGATTAAACATATGCTCGTTACACACGCATTGCTTAACATAGGTTCGTGTACCGTTTCGGAAGCGGGTGCAGCTGTATATTTGACCGTATTTTAGCTTGACCAGGCCATCCTAAAATTTGCTTTTAGAGTGCATAGGGAAGAGGGGAGGTTTTCTGAATGTTTGGAGACGTCGCTGTGCTAAAGCTACGCATCGTTATGCACGCAGTTTTCACTTTCAATTCTCACTTTCAATCGAAACCGGTTTGTGGCATTGGGTATATAATGGTGGTTGACGTTCTCCCTCTTTATTTTTTATCTCATCAAACCACTGAACACAGCAAAAGACCTTGATTGATATGTAGATAGTGAGAGTGGGAAACAAAAATAATTCCACCGTATCGTTTGGAACATCGGTGCGATACATTAAGACCTTTGGACACATAGAAATGAGATATTTCTTCCAATAATATACGACAATTAATTTCAGTCTACGGTTTCGATGGGTGTTTACTAGCGCTTGAGTGTATTATGTGCTTATTTAATTGCAGCCTATAGATGTAACAAACGTTTGAAATAGTTAGTATTCGTCATCTGCAAATACCTAATCCGATATTATTTCAGTTGAGAGTTTTGCTTTCGTCTCATACCGGACACGTTACATTCCCACCACGCTAAAGAGGTTGGTGTGTTTCATAACAGCGCATAAAAGGCCCCTCAAAACGGCAGTTTTGCACACACAATCGTTCGTAGACCGGTACTCAGTCATGTTTTTCATGCGTGTACCGTAGTTTTTGTTTTGTGATGGTGTAAAATGCACTGTTGTCCCCCATTTTGTAGCTCAATTGGTGCGTGGTATCGTGTGTAGCAAACATCCCGGAGGCAATGTCTACGAAACTTTCGTGCTACGATAGTATGACTTGGTATTTCGGGTGAATATGTTCAGTAATTGCATCAGTTGTCCTGGGCCCTGTACTTTAAATTCACAAATAAATGCAAGCGATGCATAATCATAACATTAGTTGATGTCGTCATGGCCATCGAGTACGACCAGTTAGAAGGAAATAAGGAAATATATTTCTGGATTGATTGAAATATCACAAGTCTGGAGAAGCAAAGCTGTAATGTGAGAGAACGAGAAAGAAAAGAGCTAGATAATAGTTTTATGATTGTGGTGAAAATTGAACGTCATACTACGTGAAGCATCGTGATGATAGGCAGTTTCTACATAGCTAGTTTTTTTTTAATTTTTATTTCCTTTTTAGTACTTGCTTTATTTATAATGTCGTAAATTGCTTGAAGGAAATTTATCACAGATGAGATGTGATGCAATGCTTTCAGCATGTTAGACCGGGCTAATTAGTTCGAAGGTTTTAATCTCAGCTCCGTCGATTATCCATTATTCCGTACAAAATCCTCGTGGGATTATAATTTTGCAATATAGTCCGTTAAAATCGTTGGTAACTTGCGTATTTCGTCGAAATGCGTGGAGTGACTGCTACCGTTGATTGTGGCGTTGAGGTGGCGCAGTCATCATCGTCTGGTGATCAGACTCTGATCGAACGTTGGTCGAGAATCGTGTAAATTCATTCACGAATATTGGGTTTTCATTTACGTTCCAGATGATTTATTCCTTTATTGCACGAACGAGCTGTAACTATTGACGTCTATTCGTGTCTTCAATCTCGAAGCTTGTAGCTGGATAAAATGTGAAAAGTTATTCTGTTTTACTTACACACTTTCTACTATCTTCTTCTATGTTTCAGAATCTCTTTATGTATGGATGAGCTGGTAGTGGCAGTAGTGTGAAAACTCTTAAGCAGTAGCAACTGCACTGTAACCAGTTGATAAGGCTGAATAAAAGTCCTGCACGATTACTAAATTTCTACAACCATACGTGTAGCGTTTGGAGAAACAAACAGACGACGACCCTAGGATATTCCAAAAGTTCAGTGTCAAGTGTTACACTTCACTGACAGGATACGGTCGTCATTTCGTCGTCGGCCTGACGAAGTAAGAGACAAAACATAACAAAACGAGCTCGTGTGACAAAAAAAGCTGAGCAGCATACGATACTGACCTCGTGGAGCTTTGCTTTGGAATGAGGATGATAGTTCTTAGTCTCGAGCACAACGGGAGCACTACTAGCGGCCCTGCATTCGAGCAACCACTACGCATAACGATGACAATTTTGAACGGACAGCCTGGGGAATGCCACATGAAAATCGGAATCTGATCCATAAATCACAAAATTCGCAGCAAAGAGAAAACAAAACGGCACGAGTTAAGGGTGGAACGTAAATAATGCTACAGCCAATAGTGAAAAACCAGAACAAACGGCATGCAACAAAGAGCAAACCATGAAGAAAACGTGAAACAAAACGAGCAAAGAGAGAAAAGAGAATCGGAAACTATGACAGGCTTTATGAAAGAAGATAATGCGTAAAGGTTGAAATCAACTGAAAAACAGAGAACGAAAAGTAAGAAATTGATAGTAATTAGACGCCATTCCGACAATCATCAGGGCTGAAGCAAGTGAAGAATATTTCCTTACCATCACCCACAAAAACGCTCCGGACATCCGGATCTTAAAAGTGTCTAGCAATAGTGTGAATGGAAAATATCGGTGGGTGTTTTATCATATGTTAAAGGTTTGACCATCTGTGCATTGGGGTGAGTGTTTGTCGATCGACGGAATCGAACAAAATATTCATGTGACCAGAGTGTTCAGGTCGTGCGTGTTAATTGTACATATAACTGTTCCACTGGAAATCTAAAAACAACGGTTAAAGTGCTGCTGTTGCCATTCACCTCTTCTGTAGAACTAGTTGAACATATTTAGCGTGTAAAGCTGTCTGGATCAAAGGATCATACTACATTTAAATTTTATTTTAAAGGTAAGTTAAACATTGTATGTAAGTAATTTGAATATTGAAATCACTTCAATTAAAAATGATAAAATGATGTCCTAATGTTCCAGAGGTTTCCGACAGACGAACCAAATATTGTTAAATGACATGTATGTCGAACAATTTTCATATTGTATAACCGTAAGTGAACGCTGGTCATAATTAACATGACTACACGGTGGCATAAATATCTAGTTGCAGTTTCAGATAATCGTGTAATCTGTTATTGGTTTACTCTGAGCTTGTATGCTAATATGCTTCAAATATGCAAAATTAAATGTTATGTATTCGTCATTTATGGTCACGTTTGAGTAATCATTTCTTAGCAGAGTCAGAATCAAGGAAAAAATTGAAAAGAAATAACGTTTACGTTATTATAAAATTATAAAATCAGGTGACCCAACAAGTATTTCGTGCAAAGGTTTTTATTTTTTAGAACGCTTTCTTCGTGTATACCTGATATCCTTCGCATCTGTTGTTGTGGTTTGAAATGAGCTTAAGAAAGTGGTGGTTTTACCGCCATGTTTGTTAATCACCCCACTCTATCTTAATGTCGCTTTATCGTCAATTGTACGGGATCGATGGCCACTTCGATAAGTTCGGGTGATTCATTAGTATTGCGAACTCCTGCCGTGACTTGTGCGCCGTGCCGTTGTATCGCGGAGTTTCTGTGCGAAATCGACCATTAACCTTCGGGGCCATTCGCGCGGAGCCGGTTGCTGCCCGCGATGCGTCAGCTTTGTTGTAACCCATTAGCTGTATAGAAAATGGGTCTCATTCTTTGCGCGAGGCAACATACACGCGTTCTATCGTGACGCTATTGATGAGCCTGTAAGAAGGGTGTACTATGTCTGGTCGGGGCGAATCTACAAGGACTCGATATACACAAAACATAACGTACTCGTATAGGTACATATTGAACGTGTGTCCTCGAACCGATGTGGGTACGCCCGTTGGGGAACGGTTTTGATTTCAATTTGTTGAATTCAGTTGTCTCGTGTAGGCCGTGCTGCAAACACTTAAGCAGTTTGACGCGTGAAGCGGCTGTTGAGTGTTTTTAATACAGTGCATTTGGCAGTGGAGAAGTTCTTACATGAACATCATATTTGTAAGAAGTGTATTAGTGTTATTACAAGAAAGGAAACAATTGAAAAGCAGTACAAAATTGAAATTCTAATTGCGAAATGTTACAAATGATAACTTGCTATCAGTTATTTCGTTGGAGATGACATAACAGTTGAAAAGTTTTCTAAGAATGACAAATAGTTCTCTGTGTCATTGGTGTATGCTCTCTTAAGAAACCTAAAGTAATTTTCACTTCTGTTACCTAATTACTACGTTGAACAGAAACTTGTGTACTTTACATACCTGTTCCTATTGCTAGTTTTTAGATCTCTATAAATCATAATAAGTATGTAATACTCGTGCAAATTTCATTATTTTAATATTTTAATTTGTGAGATGTTTCCGTGATTCACCTTTGCGTTGCGTTGTGTTCAACCTACGGCGTCATAGATCTTTGCTCTACTTTAAGGTAACTATTGAAAAAATAACACCTTACTCCCCCTTCTATAGTAAAATGAAATCAAGTGTGAGATTGTTCGCTTATGTCGTATCGAATCATAGTCTAGGCAAAAACTCTCCAGGCGAACGTCATGCTCGTACAACTTTTTCAAAAGTTTAATCATCACAAATAGCTTACCAGAGTGTGTTTGATGTTTATGGTGGTATTTTTACATAACATTTACCAGTACCATGCTAACAATTCCTATCTCGCGTCTATGAGTTGAGAAAAAGTCAAGCATCATCCAGTGTCGGCGCGTTCTAATGAATTCCTCACGCTTCGATTCCCGCACGTATCGGAGCGACACGTAACCCAGACTGTACCCATTACATTGAGTCAGTTGATTGATGCATGCATTTTAATCTAATTTCAAGTTAATAGATAACTGTACCCCTACTATGTGTGGTTGCAATCACACGAGGTTAGTGAACCGCTTTTCCTGTTCACATCCTCCCCGACAAAGGATGCTGGGCTTCGATGTGCCGGTTCTAAAGGACCGAGGGAGAGAATCACGGATAGTTGCAGCATAGAGAGGGTTGAATAATTTCATCCGCACAGGGTTCGATTAATATGCATGGCGTGATCGGTAAATAAGATATTCAAATCGAGGCGATTGAAAGAAAGAGTAAAAATCAATTTATGAAAAATATATAAAAATAATGCCCCCCGACGCACATCGAACGAGGAAGTTCTGTGTTTGACTACAGTCAGGAGGTGCATGTGAAGTCTGGCACCTGAATCTGGACTGTTCGTGTTCGGTTGAGAATCAATAAGCCAACTGTATAAAATTGTGAATAAAAAAGATGCATAAAATTGCTTACCATTACATGTTGGCAGTTGATGGAGGAGGTCCTGCATCGTGTGGTTTTTAAATATACATCAGTGCAATTGCGTTCATGTATGTAAGTAGGTATATATACACAAAGTTTTTTTTATTTTGTTTGGACGAGTGGAGAATTGCTTGTTCCATTTTATTCTTTTTGCCTTGGGGATGTAACGATTTTTTGCTCTTATTGCAAGGTATTGTGTAAAATAAATTTCAACTATTTTTAGGTTTGAGGCAATCTTCAGAAGCATTTTTAACATAAAATTTTAAGCCAAAATAAATACCCAAAATAAATATAAACTTCCGATTGAATCTTTTTATGATAGGAATTGATCGATAACTTCAAGTATAATATTGTATACTTAATTACTGTGCACGATAACGCACAACTTACTTATATAAATAGTTCAATTATAGAAAACTATTATATTACATTGATAAATCTTGCGCAAACATGCATGATATTTGTATGGTATAAAATCAATATTTCGTCCATATTTTCTCTTCTCGCTATGGCAAAACGCTAGACCAATATTACTGCATTTACTGTACAACTCCGCAACAGAGCAGGGGCAGTATTAAAGGACATTACATACAACTTACAGTGGAAATATCCAGAAATATCTCCACTCCTACTTTGGCTCACAGTTTGATCGCTTATTAAAAAGTTCCTGTGTTTGTGCAAATTTGTCCGTGTGCCTTGTTCTGGAATCGTAGAAAAGTTTACGGCGTGTGTTTGTTTGGCCGTCGAGTTTCTTGAGAATATTTTATTACGCTTGGTTTTTACCCGTGCTTCTGACTTTGTGTATGAGAAACGAATTTTTAAAGTCAAACCACCGTTCCGAATTCTCTCGGTCAACACAATTCAATGTTCATCGATTGCTGCATTTTCTGCAGATCAATGGTGGCTGCATTATTAACGAGAAGATTTCCAAGTGCATGAATTATCTAGGGATAGGATAGAGAATAATTTGATTGTAAATATTTGATTAGCTTCGAAAGTTGCAGGAAGCTCCTGAGTGTCGTTTTGTGATAGTTCCTAGAGATGATGAACTTGGTCTTGCTCTACGTTCTATTACGGCCATTGATTGTTAGGGTCTTCATTCATTTTCCGTGAAATATATTCGTAAGCATGATGTGTTTGTGTGTTGCCACGGGAGATTTTCAACATTAACTCATTCTAGATTAACTAAACATGATTCAAATATTGATCATTGTATCGATTGCTCGAAGTTACCTTACACATTGTTGCACCGTATGTTTTGAAAGATATAAGTTGTTAGCTTTTGCTGCCATTAACTTCTAAATCCATTCTCTGTAGGAGTAATCTCTAATGCATTTTCGATGTCAACAGGCCATCCCAGAAAACCCCTCTTTGTACTTATCATGGGTTCTTCATGTTTCGTTTTTGGTCTTTTGAAGACCAGAACCAAGGGCCGTGATAGCGGTAACAAAGAAAGGGCCATGATAGCGGTAACAAAAACACAAAACAACGCAAAAACAATGAGCATATTTATCATATCTGTCCTCTTTTTGTCTCACCGGTATTTGTGTGGTGAAACATGTGCCAAACAAACATATCATAAATTACGAATCTTTCCTGCAAGTACCGTGTGATTCCATCCTACCTACTATCTTCGCTTTCCATACGAGCATTGGCAGCAAGCAGTTCATCTTTGTGACTGACTCTCGCCAGCTTCGTGGACGGAAGGAAGACACCCATTTGCCAGTGCAAATGGCAAAGAACCAGCATGCCGGTCATGAAAGACAAACGGGCGACGATTCCGCACAAAGTCATCCGCTTATCGAGCTCTTCCTTGTTTCATTAATCATGCTTTTTCGCATGCACTGTTTGTTTTCTGTGTTAGTGCACGAATTATTTTTGCACATTATGTTTTCGATTCAATTTCTTCCTCATTGTGGTGTCGTTGTTTCCAATACAGGGTTGGGTGGGCTTTTCATTCTTTGTATTGTTTCCGTATTTCTACTCAATGCTTGCAATTTTATTAACTGATTTTCAATAAATTTAGGCATTTCCCTACTTTTTGATCAGTTATTATACGTGTTTATACTTTTATATTCTGTTTCTTTCGTTCGCTATAGTATAATCGAAAGACAACAAACCGGCTTTTAGTCGGTCGATTCTACTTCTGGACAACAAATAATTCATCGAGAGCTTGCCAGCTTGAGTTGGCCTTGTTTGTTACCCTTATAGGATGATGTTGCGATGCTTTGCGGTGTAAGAATCTGCCCTGTATAAATTGCTAACATACGAATGCTCTCTCAAGAACTGCCATGTTTGTGGTTACCATGATCAAGCACCGGTTTAAATACGATCACTAGACATCAATTATCAATTTCCATTTATGCGCTTTCATGCTTGGTTTAAAAGATTCGTTTTTACCATTGTGACTTTCCTTGCAGTATTGCTGATGCGTGAGATTTCATGCGCATATTTTTGCATCTGTGCAAAACCCGGTTTGTATGTTACGGTGCCTCATAATTGTCTGCAGTCTGGTAGTAAAGCAGCTTCCACAACGTACGGCCATTTGTAATGTCCATATCGGTTTGAGATCATCTTGTATGCCTCGAACAATCAGATAGATTGCATAAGATGAAGATTGAGTCAAAACACCTTCTGACGGAACACATTGCTGATATTTGTTTTATTTATTTCACGTTCTTGTCAAGAAGTGTTATATTCTAGTCAAAAACTATTTAAAGTTTTTTTTTTGTTGAAGAATGGCCGTCCCAGGTATATTTCTTAAATGACTTAAAAAGAAGATATTTCTTCCGTAACACTTTTGATAAATTAGTTTTTTCATTTTTTAAAAATATTTGTCCGTCCACCTGTTTCATGACCGCCACCGTCATGAATTATCATTATTACAATCATCATTACCGAAGATAGTTTGGAATCCTTCTAGGCAACATTTTAAATCAACAATTTATAAGAGATTACATTGAAATTGTGGTAACATTTTCGTATCTAGACCTTCATACGTCTGTTTTGGTGCTCGAAAGCGGTGCGTAGCGCTGCATTGTACGTTCAATATACACGGTGCATTGACATTTTCATTGATTTATAGGCCTCCGATACCATTTACCTTAACCTTGCGTTCGGGCTACCGTGTGTTCTGTTGCTCTTCGACTGAGCTATGTGATTGATTCCTTTGGGGTACGCTTGGTGATTGATTGACACAACAAACAAGGACGGAGGGTAGTTTTGAATTAATGAGAGATAGGAAGGATATAACAATTATGTCTCACTCACGCTCCTCCCTCGCTATCTCTCACTCTTTCTATTTCTCTGTCTCTCTTTCACACACACACACACACACACACACACACAAACATACACAAAATATATTCAATTAATCCAATAGGAGATAAAATTGTAGCATTATTTTATAGCCGCAATAGACATTTTTCTAGATAAAGCCTATAATATTTGTCATGATGACTTATGTCCAACAACGAAAATCGAACGTAATATTTTTTCAATTGTGTTAGTACGATTTAAAATCTATCGATTTTAAATTAATCATTCCCGTTGCATCTTCGTTTCATAACGACGATAGCCACCGCCACAGAGTGTTAACCGGACAAGATACTTTTGTGTGGCATGGTTCGGTCATCATAAACTGGGACGTGGCCTCTTTTTCTATGTGCGCTTGTTACAAAATACAATCAAAAACATAACAAAACAGTCATTACTCATGAGGGAAGGAGAATACTATTGCTGCCCTTTCATGTGTTGCACCAATTAGCTGTAAAATGACAAGAGGTCGGACACGCTATTGGAATGCTGCGTACGCTGAGTTAAGCTATGCTTTTGTCAATGAATGAATATTGTAGCTTGAGTGTTGAGTTGTAGCTGATTGCAATTGTTCAAGACCTAAGAAATGTCTTCAGTCTTTAGTCATTCTTTAGAATAAATCTTTTTTTTTTCAAATGATTGGAAGCTAGGTTACACAGAATAAATGTTTTACGTATTAGAAATAAAAATACGAATTCCATTCCATTTTGGGGTCTCTTGATAAAGAGAAAACTTATTACAGACGGGGCTTCCTTGTGTCCCTATTACATAGAATGTCACCATCGTAAGGTAATATGAGTGTCTCAATTAAAAACAAAAAACATACCAACCACAATAAACGTGCTGTGTTGTTACTGTTCAATAAAACCATCGAGGCTTATGGTTCCATTTTTATGTACCGGGCGGTTTCATGTTATATACATTGTTTCAGAAATATTGCTTTTTGGCTTAACTTTCGTTACGCCGCATCTCTTTTCTGGTATAATGTATACACTCGGACGCAATTGACCTTTATACCTGGAAATTTCGTTTTTGCTTAGACCAGAACATACGGATCCCAAGATAATGAACTGTTGCCTTGATAAATATTTTGCTACGAGTTGTTGAAATATCTCCTGTGCAAAGTATGCTATACAACGAAGAGACAGCCTCAAAATATGAATCAAGTTCATGAAAAACAAAACTTACACCATAATCCAAAGCATCACCATAACGTAGATGCACTCTTCTTTCGCGAGAAACTGTTATGAAAATAATAAGGTAAAAAAAATGTGAAATTTTGTTTACATTTTTCCAAGAATATAATTTTCGCTATACTTTTGATAATGATGCGTTTTCAAAGGAAAGTAAAAGGAGGTAGATTGTATACATTGTTTCAATTGATTGTATGTGACACATTTTTATAACGAAACTGGAAAAAAACAAACCCATTTGTATGAAAACTTTTTTAAAAATTCTAAAACAGTGGATTTAATGTTTAATTTGAATGTTAAGTTTAATTTAAATCAGTCAATCAATTCTTTTACTCACACCACTTCCAAACTCTCAAAAGTGTAATGACTTCTTAAGCATGAACATCGCTCGTTCGAAAGGAATTAAAATTGACTCTCTCATTGAACCTTTTCCCAGGTTAATAACTTCCCAAAGAGTGTCGTATACAAGGGCACACCAGTTCGTCGTCGGGTTCCCCTTCCTAGACAATCTTTGCGCCTGTCAAATCGCACTTTGCTTTTGTCCTGTTCGATTCTCGTTCTGTTGTTATGCTCTGCTGATCGTCGTTACTGGCGGTGGAGACCAATGTGTACCGGTGAAGATTTACCCCAAATTGGAACCAACCAAAATGCCACTTCTGTTGATGTGCGAGTGGTATTAAGGGAAAGATTTCGTTAAGATCGTTAAGTGCTTTATTTTCTCACTTCTACCACACGCCGTACAAGAAAGGAGGAGGAGGAAGTAGGGGAGTAGAGGAAGTTCACCGTGCATTAGAACACCGGGATTTACCGTTAGTCGTTATGACCCTCTACTGGCTTCGTCTTGTCAGGAATGATGTTTCTTCTAGGTGTACATGGCGAGTGGATCGTGTATATATTTGTTTCGGGCTGAACTTTTTAAAATCCAATTTAGCATAGGTTAAGCCATGCTCATAGCATAAGATACATCGGCACAGATCCAAAGCACTGTTAACGTAGAATTGTATTATTGGTTTTGATCGGTTTCGCTTACTCACTATCCCACTCAAACCATTACTTAGGACAATAAATGACACACAAATGTCATGCTTGCTAGCTAACATGTACAGACCGTAGAGTACTCGACTTCTCGGTCAACGTTTCTCACGCTAATGCAATATTGTATTAGTCTTGTGTGTATATGTGACGTAGTATAATGGAAACCCAGGCTCTCAGCAAAAAACTAAAATAAAATAAAAGAAATATGTACATAAATAAAACGGAAGGCATGCACACAACAACGTGCTGAGTATAGGGAAAGTGGCGAAATGTTCTTTTTATGTATGATCTCTGATTTGCAAACATCATGCCCTTCTTCACACACTAGTGAACGGGCTATAAAACGAACTGAGTCGGACACTCGAGAGAATACAAACAAGTGATAAGAAATCGTCTTTCGGCGAGGGCATATATGTCCGAGATTTACTTTGCCGAGTAACACGATCTGCGAGATGGCATTTAATCCCACTTTAGGATTGTAGATGACATACGGAACCAGTTGCTTGTTATAGAAGACGATCCGCTCTGGTCCCCGGATGCATCAGCAATGCATCGTTGCATTTGCCAGCAAGGTGACGCCACGTGAAGATGTTAGAGCTGGAAGAGGTGCTGTGATCTTTATCGAACGCTGAGGAAAGTGTTGGATTACATTCGTGTTTTTTCTGAAACGAGCGTGTCAATTGGTGAAGACAATATTATCATAGAGTTATGTCTTAAGGCACGCATTTTATGTATTACCCGGAACCTCATTGATGTGGAAATTGGTGCTGTTCTGCTGATCTGGTGTATCTAGTGTCATGACATGATTTAAATATAGAGAAACGACGCTTAATACTATTTTTAGCGCAAACGTAATATATTCCACTAGATTTTGTTGACACATTCCACTTGAATACCACTATATAACGGGGTTTCATCAGACAAGATCGTAACAAGATTTCCAAAGTTGTAATTGTTTTTGTAAATTTTGTAAATTTCGTCAATCGTCAATAACATGCGTCATAAGCTTATCATTATTAGAAATGCGCTCAAACGAAGGGAAACGGAAAAAACGCCATGTATTGTCGTCCACTCGAAAAACTCATCCAAGCGTTTGACTAATTTATAGCAAACAATTCTTCTAACTGCCCATTAATGCCTCTTTAAATTGAGGCTACAGCACGCTAATGCGCAAGGTACAATTTCACCAAAGCGTCAATGCGCCCTCTTTAAGCCAAGTGAAAAAGTGTGGTTAGGAAAAATGCCTGGAATACAGAGTGACATTTAAAAAATACCGAAAGAGCCTAAGCTAAGTACACATATTACTCGGTTACTTACTTTGGCTTTGATGATCATTTGATCGATCCAAACTATCAAAAACGAGAGGATATATCTCGTCTCATCATTCGTAGTAGGCTTTCTATTTACAACTACATTTAATTATACAATTTTGCAGTTAATGCCATTATGTGTTACCACTCCATTAACGTATTCACTAGTGCGATCCATTACCAGTAAAGTGTCCGGTACCGAGAAAAAAGGAAAAGTTTTTAACCAATTTGCACAGGCGAAACACTTCGTCCTATTCGGTTGAATAATTCAATTACTAAAGATGTATGTCTACGAAATCTACATCACAACAAGTTTTGCTCAATTACTCGATGATTATTAATTACAATTTGGTCAAGAGCATTCAAGCCCACTATTCGGACATGTGCGTGTGTGTGTATATTTTTTGTAACATTTTCCTTTCATCTCGCATCATCATCTCGAGGATCTTGCTCCAATGAGGAAAAACGCATTATGCGTTACTGTAGTTCATGTTTTACAATACCAGAAAGCTAGATCAGTTCCAGTGAATTGCCACTTTCGCGCCAATACCTTTGAGGTCATCAGCAGCGGTTATGAGGTTATCTTACATGTTGACGAACCCACGATGAAATAAATTCCTCCTTTCAACTCGCGACCATTAGCTATATGGTGGTGCGTGATTTATCGATGCGGATGAGTGAGAGTGTCCGGAATCGATTTGGTACCGCGTTACCTCTTGTTATTTTATGATACACTCTTCTGTCTCCAGCAATCGGGGTGGAATTCGTGAATAAAGAAAGAGGAAGGTAACGGTACGGTCATCCAAGTTCATCGCGGTGAGGCGATCATTGACTTTCAAGTTCCCTCGAACATCTTCTGGAAGCCGTCGTTGAAAGTCATGAAACTAACGAAATGGTTTCAATCGTCCATTTTCTTTTAACTCGCGACGAAAAAAATGCTTTTATAGTCGAAGGTCTTCTTTCGTTGCTATTGTGACGCCATAATCACAAGTCGGAGGTCAGAGACCGCATCAATTCACTAGTTAAAATTGCGTCAAAATGATTGACGCTTGTGTTACCCCCGATGCACTAGACGCGGATTCCATTATTCGATTCATTGTAGATCACTCATTCCTGTTGCACTTGGCGTATTCCGGTGGCGCCTGAAAGGGTGCAACACTTTTTTCAATTATACCCAAGTTTACAATTTTGCTGCAGTTTCTTTGGAACATAGTTCCGGTTTCAAGGCTATGTAGTAATAAAGAATACACACGACTCATGTGTCCATCCGGTACAGTTAGCGTTGACGAGGTATATATATAAAATACCGGTGTATGGGAACCACAGTATGTACCGTCTACGAAAATGGCAACGATACCGTGATTTGCGATTGAGATTTGTTCGTAATCTCGATCGGGTTCAGGCTCACTACAAAACCGTTGATTATGAGCGGGGACCATGAGCAGAAGTAACCGGGAAGTAGTATGAATTTGAAAATAGATAGACAGGAAGCAAAACAAGACTGGAACAGAATGCAGAACATGGAAATAAACCTTCACTGCGGTGCTATGCCTTCAGGAGTTGAGCCGCTTTCAGAACGATCTTGATTAAAAGCGATCAGCTTGGGTGCTATGAAGTGGTTTAATTTTTCCTCGGTAGCATCGTTCTGCCTCTCGACGGAAAACATATGAGTGACCTAATCGCAAGCACCATACCAAGAATGTAATTTCGCAATCCATCATCTTGTGCGAACGATGATGATGGGAGAAGGAGCCAGAAGAGGAGTAAATTCTAACCCGCTGTGTGTAACTGTTTAAGAGTGGTTTAAATAAATAGTCGACTTTCATCGTCGTTTTCTTCTTTCCGCTGTGGATCGACGATCGAGTACGCCCGTTATTAGAAAAAGTTATATGAATGAAACAGTTATACGTATGAGGTTTTAACGAGACTCCAAAAGCCCGCTTTTAATAATAGATGTGGTTGATGGCAAATGTTTTTTTTTAATATAAAAAAACACATACACACAAGTGCATTCATATCGAAATATAATGCTTGATCTCGTCGGTCAAAATTAATGTATATATATATATTTTTATATTTAGTAAATTATATTCTTTAAGAAATGATTCTTTCAAATGTGCGCGACCAAGGCAAAGGTTCAATCAACCTGGCTTCCAGCATAACCCTGGATCGGATTGCATTTTTAGACATCAGCTGAATTTATGTTAACCTGTTCGTTAACCATTCGAAATTTTAACGTGCCGCCGAGAAGTTTTTGGTGAACCGCACATGCATTCCTGTGCGGAAGTATCGAATTTCAAGTGCGTGGTTCCCGTTGTTGGGGTATCCCTGCGTCGCTTTGACGATCGGATATGTGTGAAATAAGTGATGCAGCGAAGATTTCCTATCTGAAATAGTTTGTATTTGCACATCGCTCTGCCATTTCTGTTAGATTAATGTTTCTTTACGACGTTAAGATTCCAACGCTCAATGGCTGATCGGTGCCTTACATCCTTCTGCTCTCGAAAAATGGTATAGAACACGGAAAGCAATTTCTCTTTTATATTTGAGTACGTTACAACTACTTCGGCCAGGTCGCACACAAGCGTGGTGGAAGCGCAACATAATTTCGATCGGTGGATGGTTGTTGGGAGTACTGTCGGACGAGGTTCAAAGTGTCGTAATTTTTTGTCGAGTGTTGCAACGATTTACGATAATGACCTCAGTGTGCGCCCGGTGGTGTGGTTTGTCATCGTGAGGGATGATGAAACTCTGTTGAAAAAATGGAGAGAATTGAATTGTAAGAAATTAAATTATTTTCCTTACATAAAGTAGACTTAAAATTAAGTTATTTCAAACAATGTAAATATGGTATACAAATTCAGTTATGTAATTAATTTTTTGTAGCATTAAATTTTTGTGAGAATTCCTTTAAGTGCTTTACGTTTTATGCGCAATAACTTATAGTTTAATTAAAGATAAAACGCGAATGCTTACGCTACAGGAAACGTTTTAATCTTCGCAATTGAGGTTTTTGTTAAAACGTCGCAGGTATGTGTTATTATTTTTATCACAGATCCTTGCTTGCAATATTCATTTCCGCATTTATCATCCAATTTATGATTCATATTGTATTATGATTCATTGTATTAAAGATAAGAAAATCCGTTCGTCGACTTTTTGTACCTTGAAAGTATTTTGTTTATTTTATTTCTATGAACTGTATTAACAACCTGATAGTTTGGAGTAGAGAAATCTATCACTTTTCGCGAGAACGAACGAAAAGCGAAAGGCGCAAGTTATTAATATTATTATCGAATGAACTGAAATTAAATGTGCTAAATACAATATTTCTTCTGGCAATATATTAAACCCAGAATAAATATTCTATATAAAATTGTTTCCTTGACATTTTTACCTATACAAAATTTTAATCAAAATCAATTACAATTACGAAGTCATTTTGTCAGCGTACCGATAATTTTTAAATAATTCATTCATCGTCTGCGTTACTCTTTATTTATTAACTTTTGTAAGCGATTTCAATCTTTTTTATCACACCGATCAGGCATTCTTAAAGCTCTATCGTAAAAGAATTCCGGGCTGTAGCCACGGCTATCGGGTTACTGTTGTGGTGCGATTCCACATGGCTGGTAGGGTTTGAATTTATATTTTTTTCTTGCTTTATTGATTCGGTCCAAAAATTTGTACCCCGACGTTCACCAAACGCATTGCGAAACGCATGACATACGCAGATAATTTGTGTTTGGTAAATTTTCCATACGGTCGAAAAATGAACAGAGGGAGCGATTGGACAACGAAAAACAGGGAACAAAACACACAGGCTGGTCAAAGTTGTTTGTCGAGGTTTTGCTACGATAGTAAAACGGTGTTGGTGTTATTATAGGGAACGGTATCAAAATGGAAATCATCAGCGGAACAGTGATTTGGAAGTGTCATTACAACCTAGCAAAATCAAGAATTTGGGTTAACAAATTACCTTTTGAAGCTTTATCAATGATTATATGAGGGATACACACTTCTTTGAATCTCCATTGGAGTATCGTAAACTTGAAATGGGTCTGATAAAAAGTTCTTGTTTTAAGTTTATGTGGTTGTAAAATAATCTTGAACTTGAAATTACAATTTTCTAATGAAAAGTTTATGAAAAGTTTATATTTTGTAAAGTATTAAGTGTCTACGCATTTGAATCTAAATAAACAGATGTCTAAATCATGTTTCTGTACAACTCCGCTCAATGAGGCGTTAGATTCAATCTGAAACGCGTTGGCGCATCCGTAAATAAACACATCGTTCATTGCGACCGCATGCATCCATTATGAAACCTCAAAATGGGAGCATCCGAATTTTTATTATTCATAATTCTGGCGCTAATTCAATGACAGCACGCTCTCGCAAAGAAGACTCCTCTAAGAAGAAGAAAAAGGTCTACCCTAAAAGAGAATTCCCAAATGACCAAAATACGTCGAGGGACAACATCAACATTGTTAACAACACACCGCAATCTCACTAACCGACCCAATTCTCATGCACCCTGGAATCAGGTCGCGGTGCATCAATCAGGCAAATGAAAAGAGCACACCGGTTGGGAATCAAATTGGGAGCCCCGGACCGCGATCAAAACACTACTGTGCGTTTCTTTTACGCTTTGTTTTGCGCTTTGTTTCTTATCCCATTTTAACCTTTTCGGCTAGATTGCATCCCGAATTGGCTTTCACCTTGCCCTATTAGGTTGTGGCTCCTTCGTGTTACACATTGTCCATGCCAATCTGTGCAAAGGAATTTTAACCTCTCATGTCGTTGTGATAAGTTGACTGCTCTAGTGGGGTGAAAAGACTCTGGTGAAAAGAATTCAGAAATTTAAATATTGACCTAAGTAATGAGGAAAACGAGAAACATTTCTATCGAATAAACTGCGTCACTGCATCCCAAGCCAGCAAGTGTTGCTTAAGTAGAACATAACATAATACGACGATTGTCATTTTTCTACGCTTATTTGTTGCAATGGCCAATATGTCGGCAAAATAGTAAATGAAAGATTTAACCAAGCCGTTCGATGTCTTCTATTGCGCTGTACATTATTGTGACTGTAGTAATAAAAGTGGAAAAGGTATTTAAGCAAAAAACAATCATTGAATCAATCATGCGCAAATGATAATGGTTTTGTTTTTGTCTTGAACGATTTAAGATGTATCCAAACCCCAATTTAAACTTAGTTCATTTCTAGCTCTCTTTTAAGATGACCATTAAAGAAGTAACTAGTCTTCTAGCCTAAATGCGCTAGCGTTTAAATTGACTATCGAAGATCACCGGTCATCAAAGAACTGCACTCGTGCCTGACGAAAGGGAGATTTTTGCCCATTTGCTGTGCTCGTTTTATCACGTGTACTCGAAAACTCAGTATCGTACAATTGTTTGTTTAAGGATGGGTCAAATCATTTGGGCTCTTGTATGTGTCTGTGTTCTGCAGTAAATGAGAAAAGAGGGGATGCAAGGGTTTAATTTTAGAGCTACTTGCTTCAAGATACCGGCATTTAGAAAATCAAGAAACAACGACTTATTTGGGATCGGCGAGTTGTTTTATACCGAGATGGTTGTAAATCATTCTTGGAAGACGGGTGTTGTATATATCGTCGCTCACGGTGTAAAGGCATGATGCCTTGCTACCATTCTTTTTGGTTCGCACTGTATAGGTGAAGTTCGAGGTATGTTTTAAAAATAATTATTTATGATCTTTCTTTCTCACCGAACGCTAAATGGTCCTGATCTCAGCACTGGGATCGGGTGAAATTTTAACTGCATTTCGCGCTGTTTGCCGTTTTGCATGCATCAGTTGCTGCAATAGGTCTGTATAACCGGCTTAACTTTTAAATGAAGGATGCAAGGCGACACGATGAATTATTGACGATGCTTTTTCGCTTTGGTTGGTCCGGGTTCCATCTCCGCTTGTGTGTTTAATGACGCAGGGTTAATAACATTGCGTGCCTCGATATGATATAAATTTTAAGTGTTTTTTGCACAAAATATGTCTAATATAAAATATATATGCACAAAATCATGGCAACAGAATAACACAGTTAAACGTAGTATTTAACGTATAAACTGCCTCGAGTAGGAAGCATTATAGAAAAAACTGATTACCACTCTTTGGTGTTGTTATGATACAGCAGAATAAAAATGTAATGTGTTTTTTGATGCGATTATTATTTTTCAAGTGTCAGAGGATTTTAGCTATAGGTATTTTTTCAAATGTACTTATATATACACATATGTAAAATATATATGTTCAATAATAGCTCTTTTGCTGCTTTCTTAGGCTAGTTAATTTCCAGTCTAAGAACTACTATACAATTCAATCATATTATCTCCCTGCTCGTGCGTACACTGAACGAATTAATTGTATTCGGAAGCATTTTTTATTTTATTACTACTTGATCACCGTCTGTCGATCACTTGACGCCATGAACGGTTTCTGTGCGCCGTCAATGTACGCATTCCATAGTAAGAAGAGACAAAACAGCCAGACAAGCCACACTACAAGTTGCAACATGAACTACATTAGTGCATTGTTGATGGTTGTGGCCACAGTGGTTGCAAGCTTGCATTTGCACTTGTAACCTCGGAACATAGAGCCCCCTGCATACACCACCTACCCGTATCTAGGAGATGTTTTGGTTTAACTAGTGTTTTATTTCCTCTCTTTTCAATGCGGCAACTTGTGCTCCTCGTGATCTTGATTGTCTTTTTCGAATTCGAGTGAATTAAATGTTTGATACACGACCATCAACATATTGTTCCATGCGCATAACTTTCAGGCAACGAATTGGTCTTATTTTACTCCTAAAACCATGCAAATGAGCCCCATACCTCAAAGAAATACGGTTCTGAACGTGTTGTGGTAGAATAGTGTTTATTAATTTTTCATCTTGATCGCAAGGTAAGGAATTCATCCCAAAACTTGTTTGGAAACAGGTTAACATTTAACGGACGGGCATTGAAAATAATTCTCATTGGTAGCTCTCGGACGCAAATCAATATGTGTGAAACGAGACAGAGCGCTGTCTACTATAAAACTGCAGAATTGAAAACTCGACAATCTCTTCTCGAGACGAAATGTGAATCCTGAGGATCTTGATGAGAATCAGATCGCATTAACAGATGATCTATGATAATACTCAGAAAATGTTTAATATAATACAGGACGTTAGACGGACTGAGAGGTAACAAGTTAGTTTTCTCTAACTAAATAGTAACCGAAAAATAAATATAGTAAACCATTTTATGACAGAAATCTCGATTATAGTCGGTTACGTCGAGAAAAAATGTATACAAGATGTAATGTTACACACATTTGTTAATGCTTTTTTGCATTGATACATTCGCTATGCTATTTTCAATCCACGTGGCTCTACTTTTGCATTTCTTTGCTACAAGTGTTAGTGCTACGTGCAGCAGTACATTTATTGCAATGACTCTGCGAACAGTGTGCCAGTACGAGCAGTTGTTTACATTTTGTTAACAAACAAGAGGTATACATTCGCTGTGTAGAAACCGGATAAAATGCTCGTTTGAGGTTGCCTTCCGTCGATCATTACCCGTTCGTCGACGTTGACTGTCGTTAGGAATGTTTTGCTCTGTGTTTACAAGTTGATTGAAGAAAGAGAATGAAACGAAATTGTGTAAATGTAACACTTTTTTGAATTACGGCTGATGTGCATAATTGCCGCTGCTAAAACAAGTACCTATTGGAGTCAGGTATATTTATAACTTATATGTTCGTAGTCATGTTACTGGTACCGAATACCATGTATCAACAACGCTCAATGATGGCTAACTGAAATAACACAATAGATGCTAAAATGTGTTGTATATAATGCTCCTACCCCATAGTTCAATCCCTACATAATTAAAATAAATGAACGACATCTTTAACTGTAAACATTGCAATAATAAAATGTTTTGTATATAATGCTCCAACCCCATAGTTCAATCCCAACATAATTAAAATAAATGATCGACATCTTTAACTGTAAACATTGTAATAATATTTTGCCTATTTTAGCATCTTAATATTGATTGCCTGCTACCAGTGTTATCTCGTTCAAGCATTTCAGCTCTACGTAATAATAAGCTCGTTCAGTCGTACAACAAACGAATAAAGTGTTCGGGTTTCCTGTTCAAATCTTCATTCAGAGTCGCATCTCGTTGTCTGTGATAGTGTGATAGAGCTGAACATCTACTCTTCTTTGATTCAATGGCCGCACAGCTTGTTTCCCTTTTCCAAATACATTACGTCTCGTCCGCTGGCTAAATGTCAATAAAACAGGCTTTTCTGAACCAAGCTATTTCAATGATATTTCTTGACTGAGGTGATCGCCTATTAGGTGAAGATGCGAAGTAATACAAAGTCTCGATGATTTCTGCTACAAGTAGAGGTAAAATGTGATATTGGGTTCTGTCGATGTGCTGTGCTTTTCCGGATTTGCCAGATTGTTAAATATTATAATGATTTTATTTTTCAATATCATAGTATTACAGTGATCAAGCAATTATTTGATCTAAGTCTTCTTAGATCTGTTTAAGGTTAGCAATTGCACCACCGTATTAGTTAAAGACCGATTAAATATACAAAGTCAGTAAATAGTAGGAAGGGAGTCAACTAAGCGTATATGTTTCAAGATGCTTAATAATATTTTGTGGTTATCGATTTATTTTCGTTAGTCAGAGCCACAGACAATTGTTTGCTTTTGACACGATTTTCATCAAGAAAAGAAACTCACTCGATTTTAGAAGTCATTGAAGGATTAAACATGACATGACATCAAAAAACAAACAAACCGTCCATCTGAAACAATAAAACTACATTCTAAAAGTTTTCCATTCGGTTTTTCGGTACTGTGCAACTTCTACAAAATTTCACTGAATCTGCCATGTTCTTGAAAGCAGAACTAAAACGTTATGAATGTTTGCTTTCTTTTGACGTCATTGCTGTTGGGGAAGTGTTAAATCCTTCCATTGTACAATTTGTGCTGAGCAGATTCAGTCTATGGTGCTTACAGAAGAAACTAAGCCATTTTTTAAATGAGAAAAAAGAAGATATTCCACCCGCAATCGTCGTGCTAGCAGATTGGCTGGCCGCGGACGTCGCCTTTGGAATGAGGAAGTAAATGCTTCGGTCAGAATCAAAATCGCATTTCTTCGTTGAAGATACTAAGATGGTAGGGAACATTCAAGGAGTAAAAACTAGAACTATTTAGCAAGTGGTGGTGTTCCCGAACACTCATGCACACGCGTGGCGAGGGTGTTTCAGAATGATAGAAATATTGTTTGCAGCATTCCGTTTTGTATCTGATAAAGTTGGAGAAAGAGGAATATGAAGGCGTACGCACGAAGTGTGGTGTAAACTTTAGAAAAACATGAAAAGCGCATTTGCGCTTCTTAGTGCAGCTGGGACTAAGTGGCGCTCGTAACTATGCCTCCCCAAGGGGTCTTTGGATGTCTTGATCTGGTTCCCGTTCTTCAACATACCAAGATCTGCCATTAGCGGGGGGAAAAGGTAACTGAAGATTATCTAGGAATGTAGGAAGATTTTGCGATGGCAGAACCACAAACGAGAAGGTAAGATGCCGTTTCATAAGGCGTAGAAACAAACCACTTTTACAATACCATCTCTATCGCTCTTACGGCACAATTGAGAAATAATGTGTGCTTCATAAGACAACAAAAACCACTGTCCTGGAAGGTGTATTCTACGATTTACACTGGAATGTTTGCATGGTGCTACTGGTATGGTGTTGTTTTATGATTTCAACATTACGATTACGAGCAAACCCTCGGTTACTTGCGGGTTAAGTTTTTGTACTCCTCGTGGGGAAGATCTCGCAAAAAATATGTTTTTCCTCTTATCTCGTGGTGCCCTTTGCCTGGATGATGAAGCACAACGCAAGAACCTAGTAAGAGCACCCCATGATGTCGTTCTCACATCCGGACGAAACGGGAGTAAAAAGAGCAATTCTTCATTTACGCGCGATCGCGGTCCTCCCCAGTAAAAAAGGAGGAAGTAAAGTAGCCTGCACACTTAGGATGAATTATTTACGCTCTACCGAAATTATAATGAAGGTATAAGTGTGTTTCAACCACCATTTGTTTGTTTTCTGTGGTTTTATCTCCCGTAGCACTTATTTCATATTTTTGTTGCTGGCTATCGTTTTTTTGCATTGTTCCAACGAAACAACAAAAATAAAATCGATACCATATTTTTTGAAAGAATATTTCGTGCCTGTGTGGTAACGCAATTACTATGCACTTTATATTTATATCTTTGTAACAATTTTCGTGGAACAATATTTCTATTTCCAGACTTTAACGGATAATAATAACGGAAAATAATATAAAACAACTTCGTGAAATAGAATAGCCAAGAGAAGGAGTGCAGTATCTAGCACATTCACCCTCAACAGTGGTGAAGTAATAAACAGTAATTGTGCTATATGCTCACTTTCTCTATCTGGTATCGTCCACAAAGCCCCAGCCGCAAAATGTGCGTCTGTATAGCAATGTCCCTTGAGACGGATGGTATCGTCCCATGTACGTTAGGTTGCGTTTGTAGACGGAAGAAGGAGGATATGAGTAAGAGAAAATTTGTTTCAAACAATATCCTTAATGTTTGGTGGTGTAATAAAACGCAGAAATACAACATAAAACCAAACGAGCACAAATCTCTTATTATACTGAATATGTCATAATATCAGAAATTTTGTCTTAATAGTCCGTTTCTTCCCTGTTTTTGGAGTTCTGTTTTAAGTTACTCCACTTAAAACAGGTATTTTTTCAATGTTTGAACTAATGAAATTCTACGGAGGATTATTGGTAAGGCACCAAATTATCACACGTACTGAAACATTTTCTATCAAATAACCAACATAATGAAATAAACAATTCGAAACATATGGTTGTTATGGAGCACGCTTTTTTATCTTTCGTTGAGGGACTGCAAGAGAGCTACACTGCAAAGAATTTGCAAAAAGGGATTGGAAAGACATATGTACAACAACTTTGATAAGAGCAGTGCGGTACAGTTGGTTTCACAAACTTCACACAAACAACAGTATATTAGAAGGGAATGAAATACTGATAAGATGATTTTTTATGCACGAGAGTTGGTCACCATCAGTATCTTCATCCTCGTCACGGCACCGGATGAAGTTTGCTTCTGGAACACTGACAATGCTATACTGCAGCGTCGTAGTGGCGTACGAAACATAAAGTGTCTGCGATTCGCTAAGCCAAACAACACCTGCTTCTGGTCAGGTTCAATGGCGTCAAAATGGAACAGAAATGTAAACCAGAGATCTGCCGGAACAGAATAAAAAAAAATAAAATAAACTAAAACAACTCACTTGAAATAGCCATGTGTTGCCGCCGTCCAGGGAGCAAGTTGCCCGCTAGTTGCAAAAGTGATAGTGGCGGTAGGTATCAACTGAAGCCACGCCGCACCTCGAACGATCTCTAATTAGCATAAATTTACACATTTTACAGCTGCTGGCTTTGGCCCGATTGCGTGAAGTGTTCTCCTGCTATGGTCTGGTTCAGAAGCGTTCTAGGCTTTGGGTGGTAGTGTTTGGTACCATCATCTCCTACATGATGGTTGTACGAATGGTGGATTGTCGCGTTTGTCGAGTGCAGTGGATTCACATGGGAGTAGTAAACGCATGCTATCTGTAATTTGGAAGGCTTTGAGGAACCACGTCAGACATTATAGGTGAAGGGGTCTTAGGAAGCTTAAGTTCGTCACTTATGAGCCTTGTGGTAATGACCTATCGCTTTCTCAATAACAGGGGCGACCTTCAGAAACAATTTGATTATTCGTTGGAACTGGCAGGGGCATGTTCTAGATCGCCTTGAAAGAAGTACAAGATGTAAATGAGCTTGTGTCTGTGAGTGTGACATAGATAGTGTATGAAGACATCATCGGCTTAGCATGAAATTATACTTTGAATTGTGAGTTGAAATTGAATTGGAATTTGAATTGTGAATTGAGGTGCAAACCCAAGCATAATGAATCAATACCAATTTCTTTTGGGTTGTGTTTTTTACGTTTATCTTAATAATACTATAGAATTGTCATAAGAAACATTCCGTAGACTATGTTTTCATGTTTGTAGCGTAGTGCTGCCAATACTTGCTGTTGCTCACTACTCCAGAGGATGATGCTTATTTCATCAAGTTTCATACACGAAAACCGCAAGAGCTGTAATAAACAATATCGCTCGATCAGCTAATAAATAATGCTTTATGCAAATCCAGTGCAAAAGTGTTCAATTTTGCCAACCTCCAACGTGTGCTGCAAATATCAGGTATTTTACATGTCTTGGCCTCGGATAACCGATGTTGTTTGCTTGCTTGCAACTAGCCATATATCGCTTGGGAGTGCAAACATGATACACAAATAAGTATTATGACGTTTATTAGTAACACGAGGAAAGGGTAGACGAATAACAATTACCGCCAGTCTATGGAGGACATTATAACAATAAAGTGCAAACATGAAAATTTAGTATGGAAAGTGTCGGAAAATGAAGTGTTCAACATTAATTTAAATTTTTAATTACGTACTTTTCCAGGCAACTACACAAGACCGACACAAAACAAAGCCTGATGACAAGACACCATACGACGATTACAGGATTTTCAGGTTGGGTTGTTTTCTATGTTTTTTTTTTAATAATAATGTATGTTATTATTTAATGTTTACACCATTGGGTCGCCACTAGTTATGTGTTGTTCAAGTATTTGAATGTATCTTAAAAAAAGAAAAAAAATATTCACTCAGATAGCTGTTTCATTTACATTTTATTATTGTGCAAGTATTTTAGTAGTAAAACATTTATAGTTGTGGATAATGAATAATGTACTGTTAATTTAAACAAACTTTAATTTGATTTATGTTCAATAGTGACACTTCCACTGATACTGATATTTCTACAATTATTTCTCCTTTTAAAGAGCGTTGTTTTGAAAGGGTTTGCCAACCCTTTCGTGGGATTAAAAAGGAAATAAATCCATATCAGCGAAAGGATTTAACACATATTTGGTTTGTACCTTCGGTATTTCCGCGTGTATTTTCGTCTTGCATTTTGCTCAACAAATTTTCCTCTCGGGAACCTCAACAGCACATTATCACACTGATGTCATGGAATTGAACAATTAAAAATCGTGTCTACCCTTATTCTCCAATCTACGCTATCTAGTTTAGCGTTACTTGGTATCGGGGATGCTTCTTCGTCGTTGTCCACTTTCCGGAATCGAATGGATTGCACATAAATTGAATTGTAATTAAATATCCTACTTTGCCCCATTCCTAAGGTGTCGGCACTAGGATGAAACTGACCGAATCGATTGTCCTGTTCTGAAGGGGAAAACTTGTTCGTTGTTCATTAACATGTTTCAGGAAACGAACGTCGTACCACATGTCCTGTGTATATCGTACTCAGGAAAAACATCTGGTTTGGTCTGGCTCAGTGTTGGGGATCAAAACTTGTGTTTCAGTGTTAATATTATAACAGAGTTAGCAGTACGACTTGGCCGTTCTATATGAATAAAGAAAATATTCAAGGGGTAACATGTCTGTCGATTTTTTATGATGTTCGCAGATCCACTTACAACCTCCGCTTGAGAAAAATTATCAATTGTCGTTAAACAATTATGGTAATGATGTTCGCTCAAGGAGGACTAGGTAGACCAGCTAGATAAGTTTGAAATTTTTACAAAAAAGTAGAGAATCTGTTGGAAAAATCGCGAATCTTTTCGGAAATTTAGGTGTTGCTTTCGGAAAACGGGATTTTCGGGTTGCTTACTTTAATTTTTGTGACGAATAGTTACCGTGTGTAGCGCAAAATACAAGAAAGAGGGAGAGAATTTGTTCTGTCTATATTTATATGTTTCGAGTTGAGTGCCCTTGTCACCGTCCCCACCGTTACTCACAAAATGTCAAAAGAAGCCACTCATGGCTTCTTTCGATTACGAAAATGAAACATTTCAGTTCGAACACACTTATTTTAAATTGTTAGGAATAGAAAACTTTCAAAACTTGTCTATCACAAAGTTAAATAAAAAAATTATATATTTTTTCCATGTTGAAATTATCTTAACAATTATTCATGTCATAGTTAAAACATACCCTGCAAATAATTATTTGCATTTGTAAAGCTGCGCAGCATTACCGTTAAGATGCGGAAGATTTTTTTCATCAAAGTTCAAAGGAAATTCATCAACATTTTAGGATACCAGAGAAATAGCAGCTCTGGAAAAAGATGGCCTTGGGGAAACCTTCGGTTACGACAAGACCAGGGTGACTTCTAGTTAAGGACGATATATTGCACTTATACACGGCTTAGATATACGCGAAGAGACACTTATGAAATTCCCTTAGGAACAGTAGGCGATGACCGGCAGAAATTGAAAAATTCGCTTACGGTCTATTAGTTTGTGTACGCATCAGATAAACTACAATAAACAGACGATCAACTGGGATAGCAGCAGGATAGCCGTTTCCCAAAATCAACCACTATTGCAGTTGTGCGCCTGCTGTATGTGAATGAATTTCGCAGCCCAGCACTGTATGTTTTTAATTGCCATTTACTTGGCAATGCCTTTTCTTTCATGTGCCAATGCAGATGGGGGATGCAGTATTCATTCATAAACTCAACAAATGAATAACTATTTATCGTTCTCATGTTTTTGAATATGTTATGCATCAAGATTAGAATGTAAGATTAGGATGCCAAAATATATAAAGTTATTTAAAAATTTATCATTTTTTTATCTTGAACATATAGCAAATTTTGTAGTTTAATAAGGAATTAAGCTTTTACCCACATTATTCAAACCCTAGTCAGTAAACAAATACACCGGCGAAGTTCTGTCCAATATTGATTTATGAGCTTGAGAAAATTAATTAGAATCGTTTTCGTGTGTAAGAGTTTTCTTTAGACGATCTTGAGAGCTGTTCCTCGACAGCTGACACATGTGTTCATGGACATGTGCATATGAAATTACGAAAGGAATTCAGGTAGGTAGGGACTGCGAAGATGGAATTGCAAATGATTCTTGTTTTCCGTGATTGTGATTGAATTGCATCGTAGTTCCTGTTTATAGTGCAGTGTCGGTGTGTCGGTACATGACCTTCACCAGGTCCTAGGTGGTATACATTGAAAGGCCAGAACAGCTCGTCTCTGTTTCGATACAAATCCTGAATGATGAAGCGTTTAATGTAATTCGTATCGTAATCGTATTGTCTATTATCAATAATCCATACTTTGAATCGCTTTGCCTAGTAATCCATGTCGATTGGAGTAACCATTCATTATCGTTGTCAACGAACTGTAATTAATCTGAAAAAACGCTTCTAGTATCCAAGTAAGTAAAAAAGTAAAAAATGGTGCCAAAAGTAAACATAGGCGTTAAAATAAAATTCCGGAATGGATATCAGCCAAAGGAAGATTGATTTTCTGCTCTGATTGTCTCGCAAACAATTGGCAAAGAGCAAATGTACGATTGAGTTGTCTCTGTACATTGATAATTATTTTTGTGCATAAAATAGTTATAAATGAGTTTAAGGATACTTCATTTAAAATTATTACATAATAATCGAAAGATCACTTATGATAATTGCTCTAAGAACTAAACGCTTTCACAATGAAATGCTGTTAATGAAATTGGAAAATATGAAAAACATGTATACCAATCGCTATATCATCTTGGCTGCGCCCATACTCTCGTGTCTGAAAAAAGCACGTGCTAAAAATAGATATGCACAACATTAAATTACATTAAACGCTTCATCATTCAGGATTTGTATCGAAACAGAGACGAGCCGTTCTGGCCTTTCAATGTATATCACCTAGGACCTGGTGAAGGTCATGTACCGGCACACCGACACTGCACTATAAACAGGAACTACGATGCAATTCAATCACAATCACGGAAAAGAAGAAGCATTTGCAATTCCATCTTCGCAGACTCCCAGCGTTGGACACCACAAGCAAGAGCGTTAATTACAGTTGGCACAACCGGAAAACCGGAACGCAATGGGGAGTTGTCTTGTCCCGGCACATATGAGAAATGTGAATGTGAATCCTTATAAAGGAACGTACGAAGTGTAATAAATATTAATTCCACTGCAATTATTGAATGCACATAACAGTTGCCGTCGCAGACTGACGAAGTTGAGAAGATGTTATGACAAGTGAATAACTCTCGCTGCTAGTCGCTTGATCCATCCTCTATGTAGCCTTTTACCACCATCCGACTTGGTTTTACGATTGTACTCCATTACTTTGTCCCTCCTATAAAAATGCATAAATCTCTTGCTTCCTGGATATGTAGTTTCTGTCCAGAAGGAAGAATGCCGAACAATTTGACATTTCACGTTAAATATGGCTGATGTAACGCACTGTTTATTAAATCCTCTCACGAAATGCACAAAAAACACGGTGGTTTACCTCAGCGTGACAAGACAGTGAAGATGCAAAATTCATGAGAAAGCGTGTTGCAGCAACCATTTTCATGGATATGATAGAGATCATGCGAGCATTATCTTCGCAAATAAACATTTTTTCTTAATTTCAAGACGATATGTTGTCTTTTTGATTTCTTTCGCAGATTGTTAATTGATTACAGCCATATCGGGAATGAAGATTTTTTCACAGCTTTTACTATAACTATTCTTTGAAATGGACGGATGCGTGTTGTTTAAACATGATTCAACAATCCTGTACCACTGCTACCACGGGTGAAACTCATACCATCTGTTTCTAATTTGTCAACGAAATTGCCAATCCTTCCTCTCGCGATTGGCAACGTTATTCATTGGATAGGTTTGTGTTTGAAAACCACCGTGCGAAAATTGGTATCGATCCAACAATATCGAATAAACGAACAATACCCAACTACACATATTGTATCCTAACCTTGACCATAACATTCCTAAGATGGTCAAAGTTTAGGGGGATTAGTCTTCGTGTTTTAAATTTACTTACCTGCGTGTGTATTCATTATATTTCTTTCATCTGCATTTAGAGAAATGATATTTGGGACTGATTGTCAGATCAATCTAATCAGGTTTTTTAATCTTTCTTTGCAGATACACTTGCGGCAGTAACTTTATAGGTAAGAAATACACAGATAAGTTTTTATCGTATTAAATATAATTTTTTAAACTGCATGACTTTACGGACTCAAAAAAAAATAGGACATTATCTATTGAAACATTAACACTTGCCTCCCAAAATCATTACTTCTTTACCGTTAGTCATCTATTCGTGACCTTCAATGTCGTCTTCCGACAAGTCGGCTACATCGTTTGCTTCAATTAGTTTGGTTTCTGTCCCAATCCACCCATCAGATTTATTTCTTTGCACCACCGTCCACCGAATGTGTTTATTTATTTTTGTTATTTATGTTAAAACGGTCTCTGGCCGTATTAGTCTAATTTTACCACGTAGCAGGCTAGTCAGACCTTGCTACGGGGAGACGGTCCGAATTGGATTTGAACCGGTCCGGTCGTGTTGGGACTAGCGCCATTGCCAAATACACCACCGAGCCGCCCCTACCGAATGTGTTTGTTTTAATCTCTTTTTCGGCTGCTGAAAGAGTATTCCACGGTACATACTTTCATAGCTGGGACCGCCAATGACTTGGTTTGTTTTCCATCGTCCCGGGATGTGTCACTCATATGTTTTCGTTGCATTGCGGAACGATATCTCGTTCTGTCCCGAAAACACATTTGCCTTCTAGAATGGAACAAATCGCGAAGGCTTGCCGTGTTGTATTACATCGTACATGAAGTTTATCATTTATTGTAATTCTCGTGCTTCCTACGACGAGCGCTCATGTTTTGTGTGTCGGTACACACCAGTAACTTTGTTTTTGTTTATGTAGCTCTGAGTAGTGTTGGGTTGGGTTCGTTTCTCCGATTTTCGATGATTTAATGTTACTGTGTCGAAAAACGAGTTACAAACCATGGAAAGAATCTCATGCATTTACATAATTAATTATGTAATTCTTCATTTGCTGCTTAATAAAACACATAATATGTTGACTGGTAATAAGAAAATAATATGGTAGGATTGAATGTTTTTTTATTGTGGTCAGAAAAATGCAACGCATTCAATTATTTTCTTTCCCTCAAGACCTTAAATTATTAAAATAACTGTACAATCTTTATTTAAACGGTTGATTTGGTAGAAGTTTTTGGAAATGAACCCTTTGAAAGCTAAAACATAGACCATCATCCATCATTATGGCATCATTAAGTTTTTTTTAAGAGAAGGTACTTACCCTTCCGATCATCATGCTTGGTAGCAAAGATATTTCCTTGCGGGCATGTATGCATCGATCTGTTGGGACAGATTTTCATAATTTGGAAGATTTGCCTAGAGCGGTCTATGCGATTAATTTAAATTTAAGCTGGGTATCAGTTGAAGATTGTTCAGCAGTGAAAATCGGACGTCTTTTTGTAAGAATTATGTGTAGGAAATAACCTATGCCTTAAGCGCTCAAGTAACAATGGGTGATGAAATTCATTCGGTAAATTGTTGATCGTTAACTTTAATGGATGATTTATAGTTGCATGAAAAGTGTGACTTAAAACATCAGACAATAAAAATGTTAAACACTAACTCTAGTCAGGCTATATTAGTTTATTTTTTTTAATTATATTATTAAACTGACGTGCAACATTATTGAATTTTTTAAGAAATCAGTTTAATGTTGCTATAAATCAATAATATTAGCATCTATTTTGTTGGCTTTTGCAATTCGTTGTAATTGTATTTGTAATTGTAATTGTAACACGTACTGTTGGCAGCTTCCACAATCGCCCTCAAAGAAAATTCACAAAATGCGTAGATTTTTCAAATCGGTTGAAGCAACAGTTGGGTGTAATAACTGTTATTTCTTCGAGCTTAACCTATTCTACCAATATTTAAAGCGGTACCAGCTGATTCATGCTTACCACAGCTTTTGGGAAGTGTCACGTACAGAAGACACTAGCAAAAGGCAAGGAGACTCTTCTCGTGCTCCGAAGGTTTTACTTTCAGCACAACACCAGCAGTATACGGAAACCACGTACGGTTTTCGCGTGTCTAGTGAAGTGTCTAGAGTTTTGTGAAGCAATAGCATGCAGACGATTGTAAACGCCGCAACCTTGCGCTTGAACGTGTACTTTCAATGGCAGGTTCAATGCGTACCAACCTGAACATTTGTCATGTTTCAACTGTTTTGAAACACCGAAAACCAAGCCAACAAACAACATCGACTTAAGAATTGGTGCAGTCCACTCGACTTATCGTGATAATTTGCAAAACAGTTAAAAACATAAACTCAACGCATACCATCGTCCAGAATTGCGGGTACCTGCGGCCTTCTTTGCGGTCCGAAGCCACCGAACCCATTACATTCATTTCCTTCATTTCCTACCTTCTACAACTATCCCAGCAAAGTGCTCTTGGTGGCTTCAAAAAGATCTAAAAAACTTTTTTTTTTCTAATGTTCACTTGATGAGTTGTGGGTTATTAGGAAGAGCCATGTGCCCTCTCTCTGATTATGATCCACTCGTCTTCCTTTACCCAGCCACATAATGTTTACTTCTTTATAACAGAAAATAACGGAATATACATCAATGAATTCAGATTTCAAAACACTTTACTGAGCGTACAACCAAACCTTGTACAACATTGATTTATAATTATGCTACACGTAAAAATTAATCGAACACTCAATCACTTCAAACCATTGAATGTTAGTCCACCAGACTGACTGCATCTTTGTGCTAATGCACTGGGGATTGCATCATTTCATCCCTTTAATTTCTCCCTCTCCGAGAGGGAGTTGGCCTCGCGGTAAAGGTAGAGCTGATGGTCGACCATTACCATACTGATTGTTTGTTATGGCTAACAATTTTCATTTCTTTCCGCTTTTCACTGTTATGTAACCCTTCATCGCTCTATCAAGTTGACAACATGTTGTGAAAAGTCGGAAGCAAGTGATTTCTCTTAGCAGATCATTAGCACCAATATTGAAGTCGGATGGTTTTTCACACATTTGGTTGAGTGCAGGATAGAAGTGAAAGTTCTATCCTATGTATGTTCACAAAGTCCTAGAAAATCGCAAGTTGCAATTAATTTAAAACATATTTGTCATTAGTTTGAATTGTATTTTGCCGCTTTTTAACTTCTTAAACATATTCACCTTGCTGTGGCAAATGGTTCGCACCAGAAAAGATGACCCTCACAAAACTAAAATGAGAAATATGATGATGAAATCGCAAAGAATTTAAAGTGATCCTCGACCTAAAACAGAGAGGCGAACTCGCTTTCGATCAACTAACGTGATCATAAATTTTCCCCTCCCTTGCCAATGAAAATCAATAAAAAAAAACTTCAGGGCTACAGTGAACGAAATTCGAAAGAGGGTTATAGAACATATTAGCTGCCCTTTCCACCTTCCTTCTTTGTGGAATCAGAAAAGAACCAATGTAACAAACAAGACGGAAGCTACAGCTCGTCCAACTTGAAGGGTAATGCAAGAAACTTACTGGGTCAAAATTTCATATTCTAAACTTAACACGATCGTTTAGTGATATAACTATTCATGTTCGTGACTGCATGATGTGCGGCAGGGGTTATACAGAACACTGACTCGGTTGAGACTGACTCGAAAACGTATTAATGCTTCTTGATCGGTGCTACAATTTGCCATGTGGCGATCCGGGGGTTTTGTTTTGTGATCTGCGCGTGCTGTTCGCGTTATTTTTCATTCCCTCCTCGGTTTCAATCATCTGCAGTCCATTAGCCCAGTTCAGGGAGCATCGAAGTGTGCGGTTGCTGATAGAAGAAACTCGCTTCTGTAGTGATGGTCCTAGTATTCTAGATTTGCCCTTCTGCAAACATTTATTGTCCCTGCCATGATTTTGATGAAACGAGACGGCAAACCGATCCCAACGATCGTTTGAGAATGTAAATTAGTATGTGGCATGAGTATGAAATAGCAAGGCAAAATGTTTGTTCTTTCCCTTCACCACGCTACAGGAACTTGGAAATCCAAACTCAAAAAACGACTCATGCTCTCGTCTGCCGGTAGACCGCTTGAGCATATGATTGGAAACAACAGTGCACAACAATGTTTAAAAATTTACTGGTTCTATTTTCCATTGTTTTTCGCGGTGGAGAAAAATCTTATGATACTTAGAAAGTGGACCTTTTCGTGAAAGAGAGAGAGTTATTACAACAAAAGAAACCAGCGTAAAAGTGCTATGTACTATGAAATTAAAAAGCGTCTCATTTTGTGTTGGTAAGAACAGCCTATTTTGTGGAACGTGTTCATTTGTTTTTTGTTTATCCACGGCAGAACGGACAAGCTGTATTTCTATGTGTATTTGTAATGCTTAATATGAGCCAACAATTAAAATGCTCTAGGTATGCTTCAATACCTTCCGGGGCGGCCCGGTGGTGTATTTGGAAACTAGTCCCAACACGACCGGACCGGTTCAAATCCCATTCCGACCGTCCCTCCGTAGTGAGCACTGACTATGCAACTACGTGATAGTATCTAACAGTCTAGTAAACCATTTGATGGCCGGCATATGACCCGAGTAGGTCGTTAAGCCAAAAAGAGAGAGAGATATGGCTCAATGTGCGGTAAAAACGCTTTTCCTGATGTTGAAAACATTGAAAACATTTCTAGTTATCATTTGTTGTATAATGGAAACAATTCATAGCACCTGTTTACACTTTCGAATGATGTTGGCATTCAACACCTCAAATGAGATTCAGAATCCGCCGGATTTGTTTTTTAAATTACGATTTAAAAAATGACAAGCCCAGGTGGCAGCAATTTGTTTTTAGACTTGTTTATAATAAATGGCTATTGTTGTGAAGCATTTCAGTAATCGCGATTTGACGGAGTTCATTTCAATTTTTTATTCATCTTATAACGGGGTGGCCATATTAGACTAATTGTTTCCACATAGCCCGCTTGTGAGACCTTGGTTAGGGGGAACGGTCCGGTCCTATCGTGTGGAACTGGCGCCGTTTCCAATTACACCATCGAGTCGCTCCGAGTTCATTCAAATTATTACACAGCTATTACACACACAATTACCCACAAAACGTCAATATATGTTATACGTCTGAAATTTTCATGGTCATAGCCGGCAGTTTTTAACAAAACAAGCACAAACTGAATTATACTGGCAGTAACACAAAAAAACTTAATGCATGATAATGAGAAGCTAGCATGTTCATCTGAAATATTTTTCCTGATTCTGTCTCCAGACCGAGAAATAATAGTTGTTGTGTTTGCAAAGCCAACATTGTTCAGATGTGCAAATGTTAATTCTAACATGAATATTAAGCTTCCCATCTCAAGCACTCATTACAAAATATTTAATACGCTTAATACATTCAATCAAACCAACTTGTTATCAACGCAAGCAATTCGGTCAGTGTAATGGTTGCCTGATATTTCATTGTTATTAAAGCATCCTCCATCGATGCCGTCTATCCGTCTGTCATGTTATGATGACGTGCAAATGTGTCTGACCTTTAACAGAGACTCCTTGCAGTTTGAGAGTTGTTGATGACGGACTACAAAAAATAACAAGAGCATTGATTCCTTACTGGAACGGTATACCCTACACACTTAAGAACTGGAACAACTAGCGATGCGGGCGGAATTGTATTGCATGTGTGAATTGTAAATAATCACTCCGCATTAATAATTTTATGTAGAACCATTTTCCAACAAGGTTTGTAAGGGTAAAAATCTCCTCGGGAACTACACTAAAACAATGCTTCGCCGTACGTGATTGTTTGAAATACGCGATGCATCGATGGTTGTTTGCTGACAGTTGACCATCAAGTTTGGTGTATGCGTTCTCGTGCACTTTCACCTAACATGTGTCGTGTGCGTGACTTGTATTGAATTTATTGTTTGTGTTATTTAATGCATTAATAATAATCATATGAAGCGGCTATTGGTGTATTTGGCAACGGCGCTAGGTCCTAACACGACCGGACCGGGTTCAAATTCCATTTGGACCGTCCTCACGTAGCACAGTCTGGCTAGCCTGCTACGTGGTAAAATTAGTTTAATACGGCCTGGTCCGTTCTAACAAAGTAAAATAAAAAACAAAAAATAATCATTTACACTGCCTTCGATAGTGTAGTCCATGTAGAAACAGTAGCAGTGTTGTGAGCAACGCCTCAATTGAAAATTAATCTAGTTTCCCCGAGAGGGCGTTAGTGTAGGATGGCGCAAGGCTAAGTTCACGCGCACCACTCGGCCCAGTGAGTGGATGAGCCGAAGAAGAAAGCCGAGCGATGCGCGTCAAAGTTAGGACTTCGGAGGAAAAACTGGAGTCCTTTCAACTCGACAACCGAAAGAGGGCAAGGGTTTTGTAATGCTTTCTTTGGAGTGATTAAAATCAACGCTGATAGTAAAAAAACTGCTTGTGGTGTGAAATCAAAAGAGTTGAAAAGGAGTGATTGATGTACGCAATCTTTATTGCTGGAAGCAACAAGCGGGATGCTTAAAACTTAATTATATAAGTTTAACTTAAAATTTGTCATTAAATGCTTTAATATGGGAACTTAGCATTTTAGCTTGCCTGGTATAAATACATGAGTATGATTCTGCGCACTTTTCAACGGTTCAATCAAATAAATTTATTAGAACCATTTCACCATTCTGAAAGCATACCAAAACCACAAAATTTTCTTCCTGCTTAATGCAATGAATTGAAGAAATGGTCCACATAAATAAACACACATCACTAGTTCGCACGAGTAATGCTGGCTTGAGAAGCGAATTATTTGACGTTTTACAGCTAACAATCCTCGTCAGGTGAGTTGCTCAGTCCTGGGCAATATATATTTTTTTTTTACATAATTGAGTTGAGTGGCATTTATTGTAGCTACCGTGTCGTCGCACAATCGACTATATTCGATAGGTTAAACGTGTACAACGAATGAGGAATGATGAATGAGACGGCAATTTTGCCATTCTACTCATGTATTGCGGTCAAATGGTATTGTGGCGTACCGAATGGGAGGAAATCTGCTGTGAATGGGTACGCGTTTGAATTGGAAATAATGGGCAACACCTAGATTGCAAATTTTGATTCCACTTTCTTTGGGATTCTTACATGTAGTACGGTATTTAAATACTTCTGGTTTCAGAGATTAGTTTAATTGACTTTTTGAAAGCTTTTGTTTGTGTTCATAGCTTGAGTTTAAATATAAAAATGTGTTTTGAAATTTAATCAAGCATCATTTGTATAAATTAATCAAATGAAATTTTGTTAAATAAATAACTAAAACTTCCCATACAAATAAAAATCAATGAGAACATTTTCGCTGTTTTAACATTAATGAAGAAACTTCATTTTTCAAATCGTTAACACGTGTTCTCGAACGGCTGTTACTGTATGGCCCATAAATATTGTACTTACGATAGCCAGTATTAGTTAATCACCCTGGTAATATTCTGACCTAGTTCATTAGCCTGTGCTGTTCGAGAGCGCTGTTCATTTCAGTAATACTGACTAATCCCGCAATTCTAGCGAAGTGATACACATTTTTATCGCAATGATTCATTATATGATTTACATATAAAATCGGTACATAGAAAGAAAAAAAAATCCATTAAATGGTGGGTTTAAGTTTCACGACGAATACCATAACTGCGTCAAACTCAAAATAATCCCCTCATGTTGCAGTTTAAACGTTTCCATTGTGGTCCCCACATAATTGTTAACGATGGTTTGATGGGTTGTAGAACGCAACAGCTTCTGCTTGGCTTACCGACCTACTACATCGGGTAGGCCATTCTGGCCTTGCTAACCTAATTCTTAGTTCTCGTTACGAGGGAAAGGTCTGTTTGAAATTTTCATCGATCGTGTCGTGTGAAATTGTCATTGCTACCACATACACCACCGCGCCGCGAACGTAAAACCTATAGAAAAGATTAAAACTAGAAAAATAATAACGATTTTTGGTGTGTTTACCTTCATAAAGCACTATACTATAGTGTTTCCTTAAGAGCGATCAAAAATGCCACCATTAACGCTCAACAGTACAAAGGAATGACTTACAGCATACCACATTATGTGTTACAGGGGTTTTAACCTGGTAGAGTAACGTAGGCGACTACCAAAACAAACGCAGCATGTGACATCTGATCGGCCTGAGCTCTGGTATGCGAATGGCAGGAACCGTAACGGATATTGGAAGCACATGCAAATCAAATTCACTGTCAAACAAATCAAAACACCAGTACGACGGCATCAGTAAAATACGATTCTGCGAGTAAAAACGCGTGGTATGCGTATTCTCATTAGGCATATATATGACTGTCCTATGTGTGCCTAGTGGATGACACGCGTACCACCCGTTTATTCCGCGCGCTGCGTTTGTTGTGTTAGTCGCTTACGTTACTCTACCAGGTGAAAAACCCTGTAATATACCGTAGCCAGTTTTCTTAGTCATCCACATGTTAAATGAATTAACCTATTTGCAATGAGACAAAAGAATCTAATCTAAATAATTGTAGTTACTAATATAGTTTTTTTATTCATAAAGAACGGCAAGGTCTTATTGCTCTGTTAATATAGTTTAATAGATGTAAAGAAATTCGTTTTCCGTCTTCTGGTTATAATTTTTTTTTTATAATGTTAGAACGGACCAGGCCGTATTAGACAATTTTTTACCACGTAGCCGGCTAGTCAGACAGTGCTACAGAGGGACGGTCCGAACGGGATTTAAACAGGGTCCGGCCGTGTTGGCAACCTAGCGCCGTTGCCAAATACACCACCGGGCCGCCCCCTTCTGGTATTTGTTAAAAGAAAAATGAGAATGGGTGACTCAAAATAGCTTAATGTTTTGAGACAAGTGCTTCTTCACTTACCCGACCCGAGACTGATTGGGGTTGTACGGAGAAGCACATCGTCATGAATCTCGCAGATCATCACGAGGATCGCTGAAAATCAAGGTTACTATAGTATTACCGATGGCGTATATTTGATTTATAGATTGTTAGAATGTGTTGTATACCTGCTCGGTGCAATGGCTTAAAATTACATTATGCCGTTGTGAAATTCGCTAGACTTGACAGCATTTACATTAGGTTGCAATGATTTGATTAATGATCTATCTGTTAGGGCCGTTTGATAAAGAGAGGGTTCATATTGCTAAACATAGTACATGGTCGAGGAGTTTGTTATTGAAAAAGTGTTCTCGCGCCTATCGAATCATAGATGAAACTTATTTCTTTGTGAGTATTTAAATTGCTATGAATCACTGTATAAAATTCTAGTAAATTGGAGGGCTGCGTGAATAATAAAAGCATAATAATTTTTGTTCGTGAATTAACATCATCTGATTATTAGGATCATAATGTTTTTCAGTTCAACATTATGGTTTTCGTGATATTAATCTCAAACGAAAGCAGCATGACAAACGATAATCACTATAAAGGAGCTTACGTTTATTTTACCTGTATCGATTTTTAACAAAACGGCAGTACGGAACTCTAGAAAAATTATCAATTATTTTGCAAAGCTTTGCTTTTCATTTGCTTGTTTGATATCTGACTCAAACGTAATGACCTAGCAAAATAATGAAGCCTATAAGCCTTTTTGAAACCCCTCATGACGCTATCTTTTAATAGCATTAGACCATCAGCAGGAGATTTGCAGGAGAATTGCGAGTAAAGAAAAGAAAACCAAATATAACAAAACAAAAGAAAAAACAGGAAGGAAAAAACAAGAAAATAAATGAAAAGAAATGAAAAGAAATGAAAAGAAATGAAAAGAAATGAAAAGAAATGAAAAGAAAAAAAAGAAAAGAAAAGAAAAAAAAAAAAGGAAAGGAAAGGAAAAGAAATGAAAAAGGTTTAACTAGGTGCGCATGAAAGGAACGTGACCGATTGATCCGCATGTCCTTGACACCATTGTGAGAATGCTTTCATACGATACTTATTCCTGTTTTCCATTGCATTCCTTCGTGTCTTGCGGTCAAGAAAGAAGGATGCATTTTGGAAAAAACGATCTTGATTTGGTTCATACAAGACAATATTATCTTTGGTTTGTTATTTTCCATAGAAAGAATGTTTTCTTAAACAGAAAAAAAACATTTGTTATTAGAAAGAAATATATTCGGAGAACATTCTGAGAAAATTGTGCCAAAAAGGGTCATCAATTACCACCATTGAACGAAGGGATAATTGTACAACTCATGTCCAACTGAGCAAAAGCCTGGAAGAACAATGAAAACATTCGTACATGACGCAAGAAAAATTGTCCATGTGTAATTTGTTGAACAATGTGCGTAGCGTTTCGTTTAAGACAAATAAAGGAAATGGGAATTTGAAAAAAGGGTAATGCTGATGTTTTCAGTTTTTTTTATTTCTTGTATGAAATACATAAATACTCCTTGACGAATGACATCGGTCAGCAGTTGGTTATGCGGATTATGCCAGTGAACATCGACATTCGATCCAAACAAGGGTCATTTGAAGTTAACGTGTTTGTGTAGCTCGGAAAAGTGTTCCTGAGTTAGCATCAGTGCATTTAGCTGAAAGTGTCACCCAGAAAAGAAAATGAAAAACTAAGGATCATCTGTTCCGATAGGTACGTGTAAATGTATAAAATGTGTAAAACGTGAAACTACACAGAAAACTGGCAAGAAGAAAGAGGAGTAATGGTTGATATTATTTGGATAAGCGCATAGAGTAATTGATCTACAACGCATGGCACGTTTATCACGTTCAGTATGGATTATACATAATCAGGTTGAGCTTATGGTGCTGAGAGGATTATGAGTAAATTATCAGGAGGCTTGTTAAATAGCAATGGTCACGTAGTTAAATTGTCATTGATGTTACGATAAATTGAAGCGTGGGCGTGTTTATACTGCTGAAAACAAATTGCTTTTACCCAAATGAAAATTGTCTATCATTTGCAATTAATGTTGGTCATATTTTTTATAACGAAAAACCTTTCAGTTCTACTTATCTTAAAGCAAGATGAAAAGAAATTCAAAAAACTAAATAATAGACAACGAGTGTTTATCTCGGTGTTCGTAGGAACGCACTGATTTAAAACGATGATTTTTGCAATACATTAAAGAAATACATCAAAAAAATCAATTTCTCAAGCTTTTGAATGATAAAGAAAACATACATTAATATATTATAATATTTCGGATTTTTTACTAGATAGATTTATTCATTTTATGTTGAGCTTGAATGATGAAACCTTGTAATTAAAACTACATCAAAATTTAAATATCACAATTGAAGATAACAGAAAATTTTATATTATATATTTTATATTTTTTTGTTATTTTATATTTTATTTTATTTTTTTTATGTTAGAACGGAACAGGCCGTATTAGAATTTTATATTTT
>STHB01000011.1:1294845-1315149 GCA_018908115.1 Anopheles rivulorum
AATAACACTTGCAAACTGCTACCGTGCAACGAGCGCGCGTTACTATGGGAACCCATTCACTATCCACTTTAAGTTAAGTTGTCGCTACGTACGGTCATCCAAGAAGGCCGCAACCACCCGTAGGTGGAAAGTAATGTACCATAATCGGTTAAATTATCGACCATAGCCTTCAAGCTAAGACTTACGGGTTAAGTGTGAAACAAGGCCGTGAACAGGGGAATAGCGATAGCAATTTAAGTCTGTCCGCGATGTGCGCGTAGTGTGGAAAGTAACTTTCTTTGGTTGGTCACTGTTTGGCTTTTCGATAAAAAAAACGTTAACAAATGTGTACCACACGTTAAGGGGCGTCAGCGCATTGGGATTAATTTTTGCCGCCGTCCTCCTTCGTTCTAGATTTTACACACTCCACAACAACAACAACTACGAGGATACCGAAAATGACAGCACGGACAGCAGCAATGAGTCGACGGCAACGGCAAAGATTGCTGCTGCTGCGGCTGCTGCAGCAACAATTGCCGCTGCTGCGGCCGCCTCGCAAGCACCACCCACCGCCTCCTTCTCGCCGACGCACGCACACCAGCTCCTATCGACGCTGTGCGGAAGTGCCACCGGAAGTGCCATCGTACCAGGCCAATCGGAAACGCCCAGCAATAATGGGAGCGCCACCGACGGTGCAACAGCAGCCGCAGCGGCAGCACTCATCCTAGCCGAGAATAACAATAGCCTTAGTGTGAATAATAACAACTATCCTAGTGAAAGTGACCTTGAAACGAAACCGAGTACCTACCGTGAGTCTTCCTATCCTATCTACAGCAACTACTGTGTTCAGCAGCGCGCTAGCCCTACGCATCGTATAAAAGCGGAAAACCACCAGAAAAAGTCCCCGGCGACGGGGTTGGGTACACATCCTGCACATCATCCCCACCATTCCCACCATCATCTCTTTCCCGCCCAATTCCTGCAAGCCTTTTCTGTGCAGGAACAGCAGGCGGCATTGCTTAATACGGCCGGCATCACCAGCCATCGGCGGGCACATTCCCCACTGTCGATGATGCTCGATCAGCAGCTACACGAGCAGCTACACCAACTCTCGGCGGCATCCGTCGTGCATCCTCCGACCGTGGCCAAACTGTTGCCCGGTATTCCGGCACCCTTGGCCGCATCCATCGCGTCCATAGCGTCCAGCTTACCGAAGAATCATCCTCTCAGTGAAACTGCCACCGTTGCGTTCCAACGTCTGCTACAGCAACAGCAACAGCAGCATCAGCAAACAGCCAGCACGAACACGGCACAGACGCCGAGTTCCGGAGGATTCTTACGTTCGCGCAACAACACAAACTCCACCGGCAGCAACAGCCCGGATCGATACACCGGCAAGCTAACCGACCTGCGACAACGAACCGGATCAACCAGCAGTTCCAACGGAGGTGTCAATAGTGAGCAGCCGGCGGCATCGTCCACTAAGCGGCATGGGAACGACAACAATGGGCATAGTAGCAGCAGCAGCAGCAACAATACCACGCCTCGCCATCATCTTCATCTAGCATCGGCTTCGCCAGGACTGCTAGCACTCGGCAGTGAACTGCGCCATCACCACCATCACAATCACCATCACCATCATCAATCATCCTCCTCACTGTCCTCGATGAAAGGATTGACGAAGAATCGGAAGATTCATCGCTGTGACGCGACCGGATGTGATAAGGTGTACACGAAGAGTTCTCATTTGAAGGCGCACAAGCGCACGCATACGGGTGAGTGAGCCAAGAGCAAACAGTACGCGCTTGAGTGCCGCTCTCAGCACGAAGCATCGGTGGTTCAGTGGTAGAATGCTCGCCTGCCACGCGGGCGGCCCGGGTTCGATTCCCGGCCGATGCAATGAAGATTCTTTTTTTATGTGTGGATCCTTTATTATTTTTATTTCTCTTTCTCGTGCAGGTGAAAAACCTTATATCTGCACCTGGGAGGGTTGTGTATGGAGATTCGCCCGCTCGGATGAGCTCACCCGCCACTACCGGAAGCACACCGGACTGAAACCTTTCCGCTGCAAGCTCTGCACACGTTCCTTCAGCCGCTCGGACCATCTGTCGCTGCACATGAAGCGGCATTAAGTTGCTGCCCAATATTCCCACCAGTGGCAACGATTCTTCTACAACTATATCCGTCCAATGTCGGAAAATTGGAAAGGAAAGCAGCGACAAAGTGGGAACACATGACACTATCGATGAATCTCAATATTGTGTACTACGGATAAGTTATTTATAGGATGTTTCTTTTTTACTTCGTTTTCCCTTATAGTTATCTTCTTTATCTTTACCGAGTAGAACAAGAAAAATGGTGGCATTTTCGCCGTATGAATTTTTTTTTTCTTTTATCTGGCCGACTTCTGCTCATGTGCTGTAATGTCATTAAGATGTACTTAATTTGAATTTCCTTTAACGTCCGTAATGTCTGTCGAACGAGCTTTTGATTATATATTATACCTTTTATCTTCCAAATCACGTTTAACCGCTGTCATAAACAAAACAGTACCGGAGAAATGCTTTCTTTTCTAGCATTTCTTTCCTATTTGGTTGTAATACTCGTGCAACACGGTACAACGCTAACAATCTCTGTTGTCTTGTCTTTACTGATCTTACTACTTCTAAAGAAATTACTTTTTTTTTATCTTGTAGACCTTAATACGAACCTTTCTTGCCAGCATACATCGATACTGATATACCGAATATTCCTAAACGTAGTGAAAATAAAGAAACGATAGTTTGCTTAAGTGTGGCCTAGAATATCTAGAAAAAATGCTCATAATTTTCCAACGATTGTCAGTAGCAAAACCATTCCCAAACGAGCCAGTTTAATATTTCGTGTAAGCTAAACCTTAACTTTCATTAATCGTTAGTGAAATATGAGTGTAGACGAAGAACGCATGTCCTAGCTGTTAGTAGTGAAATTAAAGTGTCAAAAAGGACAGTCCCGTGAACTCCAGCAAACCATGACATTTGTTGATGTTAAATGCCAGTTAATACTCGATGAACTAGTATGAATTTCCTACACATTAATACTCCACAGTGACCGCAGTAACCACAGTGACCGAATACATTTAAGAACACACAAACAAACTGTTCGCTGTTGAAAAACATGAAAGCTTACTGTTATTCTACAGTAATGGAGCGAAACAAAACATCGAACAATGCGAACGTACGCGTCGCAAAACGTAAAGTGCAATGACGGAAAATCCCAAACTAGTGCTGTAAGAAAGTGATGTCTATTTTGCATCCAACTCTTTTTTTTTGTTTAGCTAGATTTGTTAATCGTTAAGGCCTAGTTTTGTTGTGTTTAGTTTATCGCGGTAGAGATTTTATTTTACACTTTCTGTTGCTGTTGACGTCTGCTCGTGTTTAAGTTGTTCGTTAAAGTGTTAGTATGAGTGTAGTGGAGAGCTGTTAGGTTGGTTTATCGATTCCTTACATAGCACGTGTCTAAGAGAAACGCCGTTTAAGCGTTTGTGATCGGATCTTAGATTCGTATTTGCTGGTGTATGTGCGGTGAGAGCAAACAGCAAAGTGATGTCATGTTTTTTATGTTTAAACTAACAAAATCACATCTTTGCATTTCTTTCGGTTGACGAATGTTCATATTAAACCTTTTCTGTTCTAAATTCCTTTCCTTCCGTCAACATTTTTTAGAAGAAAAATGTATCCTAAATTTGCAAAGGCCAGCTACAATAGCACAAGACGATCAACTTGACCAGAAAGTACCGTGCGCCAGTAACTAATTGTTTTCAGATAATCATAATAATAGCTTTCTCGTCTTTTTGGTCGTCTTTTCTTCTCTATTCCACATCAACTATATTGCAATATCTTTCAGTTGTTTTAATAATATTTTGTTATTGTTTTTTTTTTGTAAATTGTAAATTGCAATGGCTCACAAACAAAAGCGTGAATAGTCGACCGAAAAGAATCGTTTTTTTTTGTAAAGTAAGTTTGTTGTGTTTAAAACGCAAGCGTATAACGGTATGAGAAGAAAATAGAGTAGACACGAAAAAATGTGGTGCGTTCGAAAAACTGTATGTCCTGCGAAAGGGTGTGCGGACAGCATAGCAAAGCCAGTATTGTTTAATGTTTTACCTAAATGGATAAGTTTATTATTGATTTTAAATTAGCGTTTACATGCAAAATGTTCAATTCAACTGATAAATAAAATCCTTTTGCAGGAACTTGCTTACAATCACAACAAAATTCAAAATAAACCAGCTTTTATTGTTTTTTTTTTTGGTTAAGGCATACAAATGTAATGTTTTAGAACGTTTTCTTGTAACATCCCTGTGAGTAATTGGTATAAGCAATAAACATGTCAACAACGTACGATCACAAAATGAAAAAAATCCATGCCAAGTAGAAAGTAAAACCAAACATAATATTGTGCTGTTCTTTTGTGTCGTTCATGTACTCCGAAATGTTTTACACCTTCAATATTAAGCTGAGTTAGTTTGTTATTTTCGACTGCCAGGTCCCTCGCTGATTCGTATTACGATTGGTTAAGATTATTTATACTGTCGTTATTGATTCAACTCATTGCTTATTAATGAAACTGTTTAATTCTACGACAGAATATAGAACATAATTTCGCTTGTTTCTATTTTGCTGATCCTCCCTTATAGCTTAAACAGTAAACTAACTTCACTTTGTTTTAAAATTTTCCATAGCAAATACCCGGTAAAAGCGATAATTCATTTCATTTTTAAATCGTAAAATTGTAAAATAAACGGAGTAAAACGTAAAAATTTGCTAGGCACCGTAAACCAGCACATAATTCCATGATGATAATAATAATAAAATATGTTAAAGATATGCAGCTTTCCAAACTACTATTGATGAATCATCGTATCGCAGTATCAAATATTTCTATTCGTACCGCTAATTTCAACGATGAAATTGCCGATTGGTCTCGCACGATGAAAGACGACACAAGAAAACAATAATTGCATACATTTAGGCACAATTTTTAGTATAACACATGTATAACAGATCTCATTCTCGCTGTCCATTTCGGTTTTGGAATTATAAAATACGTTGACAGTTTGGCATTTTATTACATTTTTATTATATTTTTATTGTATTTTTCTGTTTGGTTGCATTCCAGTTTTTCCATAATTTTCTTTCAAAGCAGGTTTTGTATTTTGTTTTATCTTTAATGTAGAATATGTGAATTGTTGTGGGTTGTTTTTTTGTTGTTGTAGTTTGAGTTGCCTCTTCGCTTGTCCGTTTTTTCATTTTGCATTATCGCTTTCGTTTACATGATTCCTTCGGTGCAAGATTTGTGAACCGCATGAATCATGTGTCATGTGCACGATTTCTTCTCTAGCAAACCGAACAAAGGGATTACTTGCTAGATTGGTAGGCTTTTCGTTTCAGTTTGTATTTTGCGTTTTTCCTATTTTCAGCTACTTCTCATCTTCCGATCTCACTTCTTTTCCAGTTACTTTCAACGGTCATTTATTGTATCTTCTGCAACATGTGCACAATCCTTACCCTTTTCCTACAGTCTAGATTATATCTGCGCATTCCTTTACTTGCTGAAGTGTAGAGCATCGCAGTTGTCTTACAGACGATTTATTACATTACAATCCATGCAGATGCAGACATCGCTTCAATCACGTGCTATTTCATCGAATACTTTTTTATCGATTTTACTCCTTTATATAATACTTGCACAGGCAACTCATTTAATCCATCTAGCAGCGCACTTACAGCTACGATTCGGTCTCTGGAACTGTTCTACCACGTGGGTTGGTCTGATCTACAGCGTGTTTCCAAACGACAGGTCGATCGGTTGCATTCATTATATGCTTTGCATTGCTATTAGGCATTCACTTCCCAAACCATGACACGTGCCGTTCTCAACATTTCGATTCCAAATATATATAGATATATATATATATATTTATGTATGTATGTATATATATATATATATATATATGCGATACGATATATATATATATATATATATATATATATATATATATATATATATATATATATATATATATATATATATATATATTAATTCATTTGAACGATCTTTATTTATGTTTTAGTATGACTTTTTCACTGTATTGTCCAATCGAATGATCTCTTGTGTTCTAAACGAAAAGAAGATTGATATGAAAAAGATACAGTAGTAAGATATATCCCTATAAAGAACGGAGAGGGAGCTCTCTTCTATTCACTCTATAGCGAAGGCCAATATTGATTCCTGAACGCTAATGTACGTCGCATGAAGAAATATTTTTTGATTTGAACGAATGATTGCCAGTTTGAATTAAAAGAAACACAAGTGCCAAGATTTGCATGCCTCAAGTGCTTCTGATAGAAAAATCTAGCTACTTGTTGGTGGCTTGCTCTATACCTTAAACTATATTTTGCGCATCATTTTTCCAATACGAAAGATGTTGATTTATTTGCATATCAGAAACCAGATGGTAATCATTTTGAATTCGAGTGATAAGCGATATGCACAATATTTTGAGACAACATAAACGATAGATTCCTTTTGTGATTTTGTAAGAAATGTGAATGTTTTTTTTAGAAAAAATTCATTTCAGTGCTGCGCATAAAGTTATTTATTTAGGCATTCCAGCATTTGTCACGAAGTTAACAATTTATGTTTTGTTCTGAAAATATTTACAAACCTTCTCTATATTTCCTTACTTATTTTAACTATCATTCTTCAAAACGAACTAAACATAAACTGTTATTATTGATAAGATGGTTGTAGTTACAAGTTTCTCACAAACGATCATCTTATTCAATGCTGACAGTTTCATTTGGATCTGTTCACGATCGCTTAGACAACATTTGTGGCACCACCGATTATATTTAATATTGTGGATGCGTGTGCGAAGATCATTGGTCGTTTAGTGTGTTATTACTATACTGCGCCATAAACTTGGGGTCAATTGCAATACCACGCTGGGGCGTGTGTTGTCGCGCCCTTAACCCCTTCCCTGTTAAAACGTATCTTCTGGGTGGCAGAAGTTTATTTCTCAATACCAATTGACATCAGACATCGGTCAACGCGGTACGATCACACGTAGCAATCGTATTTGTTTGAACGAAAGATCGGTGCGCAGAGCGGTTCGCAAAAAAGATAAACTGTTTCTCGGCGACCCTGGATTATATTTTGCACAGGCAACTCTGCTATGACCGAACTACTCATAATGCTTAAAACGGTCAAGAAACTGATTCCGTTTTCAGCGCAACCACTTGATACATACCATAAGATCAATATGCCCTTTCATCGTTGTGGATTTTTTGTTTTGTTTTTTGTTATGCATAAATAAACATACATGAACATGAATATTCAGCCACCATATGAATCGTTATTTGATCATCTGTTCTTCATTTCAAATGGCTTTGGAGGAAGATCCAAGTTCGCGAAGCAAGGGGTTCAAAATCAACAGCTTTTGCGTTTTCAAATACTTCTCTTTTACAGGGTTTGAACTATTGTGTGATTCGATTTCACGAGAAAAAAATTACTGTAAATACTCATGCGCTGGTTTTGCAAACAAAATTGCTCACCAGTCATTTAAAATATCTTTCTCATCTTTTTACACATATTCCTCTGAAGAGATCAAGTTAACCTATGCGTTCAACCGCTTCTTAACCTATGCGTTCAATATATCTCTTATGCAGTATATTCTCTTCTTTTTTAACATCATGACAGTTGCTTTTGAAATGAAACAGTCTTAAGGTAAATGAAATCGAACAATGTAGTGGCTCCACAGGAGAACGTATGAAAAACTTACACTTTCATGACCCAGAAAGCGGAACGCTCCTTTCCCCTTTTTGTGATCGAAGGTTCATACTACAAATGAGAGTATCGAGTAGAAGCAGGTTATCTATCACGACGTATAAGCTGAATCCGTAATTACCGCACATTTCCCTTTCATCCGGTCAAGCAACTTTTACGCACTTCAAAGACTAGAAAAGAAGACTACAGTTTGACTAGGGTTTGCTTGATCACTTTATATGTGACCAAAAGTGACACATAGAAGGGTTTTCCTTACTCTATCGAAACTTCAGTATATTCATTTAATTATGTATATTTTTTTTTTATTTATGTTACAACGGAACAGGCCGTATTAGACTAATTTTTTACCACGTAGCAGGCTAGTCTGACCATGCTACGGGGGGACGGTCTGAATGGGATTTGAACCGGGTCCGGTCGTGTTAAGGACTAAGGAGGCCGCCCCAATTATGTATATATATTGACTTTATGTTTATAAATATAGATTCGCTCGCTAGATATAGATTCGCTCACCAACCAAGCTTTACGATGAGATCATTATAGTTGGACACGGTTGAGTACAACAACTGGATCGTTGAAGTTAATCATTCCTTTACAACTCTATCCGGTGACTTATGATTGAAGATTGCTATGAGGCACTCTTGTTCGTAAAATTATAAACTATGGCAACACAAGATAAAAATCATAAAGTGCGTCACAAAATAAGCTTTCCAACCGGAGGCTATTTCATTCCATTAAATTTACCTATAGTATATATTTTATTCTTACTCTCTTGTTCTCTCTTTCACAACTTTCTCTCTCACTCACACATATTTTCCAGATTGCCCGATTAAAACATGTACTAGTGGCAGCAGTTCCTGTGGGAACATTGAGTCAGCTATTATTACGAAAAATCTAACGAAAATAGCAATGAAACATAAAACGATAACACTCCCCGGAATGAAGATGGCGTTATATTGCTGGTGTCTGCTGCTAACAGTGCTAGTAACGGACGCACTACCGATCACATCAAAACCGCTGGACAACAATCCGGACCATCTGACGTGGGAGGCTGCATGGCTATCAGAAGACAACCCAGCATCTATCCCCCTAGGTGGAAAGTCCAAAAAAATCACTCCCAAATCTATCTTTATTACACCGTTCCTCAACAGCTACAATACATCCGCATGCCCACCGGATTACAAGGTAGATTACAACGGCAAATGTATCCAGGTGGTGAGCATCAACACGGCAGACATCCTGGTGACGAAGCTTCAGAGTCTGTTCTCACAGCATGGTGATGGTGGTAACAACGGAGCAGGTACTGGTGAAGATGACTACGACTACGATTATGATTCGACTGGACCGTTCCATGTAAATCTTCCACTTAGCATCGATTTACCACCGGAACCACAACATCAATCCGTCTCGCAAGCAACACCCAACCTGACATACAAAGATATCCCCGAACCAAGTTTTTACGACAGTGCCATGGTGGAGATTGCAACAGTCGACCAGGACAAGGCAAAAATAACAACCGTATCAGTGAGTGACACGGAAAAAACATCCTCCATGAAGCCCTTTCTTACCATGTCCACCTCCAGTACACCCGAATCGGCAAAGGTGGACCAAAGTCAGGCCGGAAATACGCATGCCGATATATCCTTTCTCGCATTCGAAACTCTTTCCAACGGAACGCTGGTCGGTCAGGTGGAACTGGAAGAAAAAAATAGTACAGTGGTGCAGAATATTTTTGTTTCATCCACTACAACTGATATACCGATGGCCGATAGTGGCAGCACAACGGAGTCTACAATCATTGAACTCGCTAGTAGCACCGATACAACAACTGATCGTTCTGGTGATACAACTTTTACGGATGGTGATGCAATAGCGAGCACAGTACTACACACGCAGGACGTATTAACGACGACGACAGTGCAAGGTGACGATAGTGTTAGCAATACTACAGAAAAAGAAGAAGACGATGCAACGATCTCTACAGACGCCAGTAGTATAGATGCGACGAGCACTACCGTGCAGAGTGAATCGGATCTGGAGCGAACGAATCTCGAGATGGAGGATGAACTACTGCTAATAGACAGTAATCGTAGTTCGCTAGCTCTAGCAGATCCATCTACTACTGAAGTTTCTGAGATAGATTCGAACACTCTTCCAACAGTTGAAACGCTACCAAGTGATGAACAAACATTTGTCAGCAAAGACCCGGATTCTGTTGCAGTGAGAACAACAATTTCTCCAAATGTACGTCCATATGTGGCAATACCTACAAAGCCTTCGGTGCAGATCATCACACCGTTCAAGGGCAGCTGGGATCTGGGAATCAGAACTGGTTTAACACACATGATAGCTGCAAGCCATCGTGTCCAACAGGATCGAACAACACGTGCCACACCAGAGACAACCACGCTAGCGATCAAAGTGGAGAGAGCGACCCAGGCACCGATTGGTGTGGCGATGCGACAAGATTTTTTGGATAACGGAAAAGCTTCTCATGACACTCAGTATCCACTGCGTGAAGAACATAAGGCTAGCAATAATGCGGTGTATCATAATTTGCCTGCATCATCGATCGTTTCGACTACTGAAGCGAGCGTTTCCTCCGCTGAAGTTGCAACTTCAACCGCAAATAGCATCCTGCAGGATCGGCCACTTGCGTCCGCCTCGCCTGATAGTAGTAATAATAATTACTTGGAGCAGCTTCGTAAAATAAACGAAATCGTGACAGAAAAGCGACGTCACCAGCAGCAACAAGAGCAGCACCTTGGTGTAGGTTCGTCCAGTACGCACATACGATTCCCATCGCAAGATGATGAACAATTGTCCGGTGCTGCTAGTCATAATTACCATCAGCAGGCAAGCGCTGTGCGATTTCCCGGGTCTGCAACAAACCGTCTAACACCGTCCAGCAGCAATCGTCTACCGGACATTTTCCCCAAGAAGTCGTCGGACAGTACGACGCAGCGTCCTGCTTTCTGGTGGCTCCCGTCCGGCTGGGAGGTTGACCAAACGGGCAACAAACCGATGCTACTCCGTTTTTGGTCCCGAATGCCACTGGTACGTGATAGTGCCCTACAGCCAACTTCGTCATCATCCACGGGAAATTTCAACCACGATCCAATTGATAGTGCTGGTGGAACTAATAACAACCGATGGCGTTCGGCAACAGGCTTTCAGCAGCAACAGCAAACTACAGGTACATTACACCCGGTGGCAACGGCGCGAGGCAACTCGAAAAGTCCAAGCGAAAATTTCTACAAAGAAGTATCTGCCCAGGAAGTTTACAAAGTAATGAACGCACGACAGCTGAACCACCATCAACAGAGATAAGCTCGTTAGTTTTTTCTTTCGTTTCCAAAAGCCTCCCTCCCTCCCCAAGCCTTTCTCTTTGCATTGCACAGGAAACGGGAATACGGCAACCTTTACCAAAGTCCATACCAGCAGGCTTCGCAAGTCCAGCTTTAAGTATTACGTAATATGTCCATGTCTACCAGGCGCTAATCTCATGGGAAGCTAGAAGAAGATGAATCTAATTTAGTGCGATTGTGTCCGTATGTGTGTCTGTACAGTTTGGATATGAGATGAGATATAGGGATTGACGTCGTTCTATACTACACAAATTTCCGTTACTACTAGAACGTTAGGAAGGTAGTAATCGTTTCATAGCTGTCGTTATGTTGTAAGTTTATTACTTTTCTATATCAACATTTAATCTTTCGCACTCGTTTGATCTTTCAACACCTCCTACTTAAAGATCGTCCTCCATACCGTCCTGAATTAAAAATTAGATAATCTGTGATATCGTGTTTCAAAGTTGCTGTCTTGTCCAAAGTAAGAACATGTGGTTAACTGTATTACATTTTTCTTCTCTACAACCTAAACTTATGTTACTTTTTAAGAGCTTCCCGCAACACGCGATGGTATTGCTGTTTTTACAATATTTAAACATATTTCAATTAAAAGGACGTAAAAGATGTATTTTCGTACCTTGAAAGTACTAATCTTTCAAAATGATCTTCCCATTACGGTAGGAAGGCACGATCTTTTGGCGTAAGTGGAGTGAAAGATCAGACGATTTCAGATCAGAATGTTTGATATCCGTTAGATGCTTCCATGAATGCATGCTATGTGCATTTGGCTTGGATGGAAAATAATAACCGCAGATAGTAAATTTCTAAATTTATTTTAAATGTATTGAAGTACCAACGCATCAGTAATTTCTGCAGTGGAATAGGAAATTTGTTTAATTTGTTGCTGTAATTAGTATCTTTCGGTTCAACCTGGCCAGACCCTGACTAATTGTACATATATTGGTAATACTAGTAGCAAACGATATACCATTGTATTAAGACGTTTTTTAGAGTAACCAGACTAGCCGTTAAGATTTGTATTATCTATTCGACTTTTATCTAACTCACCAACACATACACACACATATACAAAATCTTGTACCCTTTTTATGATGATACGAAAAAAAATTAAAGTATTGTACGTAAAGAGACAAAGAAGAAGAGAAGCCTCTTATTTACTTATGGACATACTTATAATGCGAGGTGCGATATATTTGTGTAAACCTGTTACTTATATGTTACTATTCTACGCATCGTGTTAGATTAAGATGCGTGCATTACAAAGTTAAACAAACATTTTTTGCAAATACCTTGACGAGCTGTCAGTTACTACTATCTCCACCTCGTAGACCCATTTTGTAGTAGTAGTAGTTGCTGCTGCATCAAAATTTATGTATCTGGATGTATGTGCCAAATATATGTACATTGATATTTGTGTATATGTGTGTTTATGTTAAGCAGTGGAAAAGCGACCTAAGCGTCCATAAGTCATACGGGCACAGTTTAGTGTGCATTCGTACAATTGCATAACAACGAAGCGTGTCTTAAGTATGTCGTCACACATCACAAAACAAACTAATTCTTATACATCCTGTTTATAATCTTTATTAACTCACGGTTTGTATCGGTCTTAGGTGTAAGTGTTGCCAAACAAAATCAATTCATCTGTAATACGCTGGGAGCGATAGCTGCATTTCTGATTAATATTGATGATTTACTGTAAATATAGTTGTCGGAAGATAACCGACCGATCCAGAATAAGCATAGAAACAAGTAATAGTAACGTTAATTGTACTTTGTACGCTGTATTTCATGTATTGCTTTGTAGTAACCCTGGACTCACTGCTACTACTAATTCAGCAGTAGCTGCTGTTCAATGTCGTGACGTTGTAAAGAACCTTCCACAGATGGCAGACGATATTTCATGGATGTATTGCAGGTAGACAGAATCATCGGTTTGTTGTAAGTACCACGTATGCAACTTTAAACAAAAATCAAAGTCGACACTCTAGCCGTTGAACGCACAAATGAGAATAACCTTATAAGTGTGAAAGGATTGGATTAGTCGCAACTAGCACTTCTGTCCCCGCAAGTATAATCGTCAAACGTAAACATATGGTAAGACTATTTCAAACGAAGAAGAAACAGTAAACTTTAACAGCGGAGTTCAGTCAAATTCGGACAACAAGCCTAAAACGTCTATGTCGTTGTAGCAAGAATAAAAGAAAGTAAAAACTCATCTAATACCTCCTAGAAGGAACGCATAGTAGACATGACCACTTATATCTTACAGTCGTAAATTTAAACAAAAAACCAATCAACAAACGAAGAAAATTCTCGTACGCGTTTGATTATTATTAGCGTTTCTCTTTCTATGGCTTAACAATCTGATGACACTTTCAAGTACTTAAAATGATTCGCATGATGACCTACCGGCTTACATAGATTACTATTTGTATTATCTTGCTAATCCTCTCTTTGGTACTTGGTAAAGGCAAGAAACACCTGCTCCAGACTCGTTTGTCCGATCGAGTAGTCCTCAATATTTAACTGCTGTTTTGCTTGTTCCATCACACCAAATATGTGGGACCATTTCATACTATTCGAGCGGATGTAGTACGTCAGCAAGTCCTGGTATTCCTCCCTGAAAAAAACACAAGCACATTTAGTAAAACTCTAAGAAACGGTTAGTTTTGGATATGTATGCTTCTTACTTGAGATGGGAATCTGGAAACTGAATAACAATGTGTTCCTTAATGTTCTGTAGATCAAGCGTATCGTTTTCCTTTCCTTTCCCACCACTGTCTACACGCTTTGCCTTGATAGTTAACACAAAGCCTTGTGAGAATTTGTTCTTCAAGTGTTGCGTCGAACCGATACATTTGAATTCCCCGTTTACCATAATGGCTAACCGGGTGCAGAGAGCCTCGCACTCTTCCATACTGTGCGAAGTGAGCACGATCGTTTTACCACTGTCACGCACTCGACAAACACCGTTCCAGAGGTTACGTTTTGCTCCCGGATCCATACCAGACGTCGGTTCGTCCAGGTATACTACCGACGGGTTGCCGAGCATGGCAAGAGCTGTGCTTAGCTTACGTTTATTCCCTCCACTGTATGCCTTTACCTGCTTGTCCAGATGCTTCTCGAATCCAAACTCACGGGCAAGGTACATGGATACGAGCTGTATGTTTGGTCTAGGAATTCCCCGCAAAAGTGAGAACAGCTTCAAAGTCTCTCGACCGGTAAGATCCTCGATCAATGCATCGAACTGTGGACAGTAGCCTATCTGCTGGTGAACCTTCTTTAATTCACTCTTCAAACTGTGACCCTTGATCCAGGCGTCACCAAACGAGATAGTTTCATCACCGGACAACATCTTAAACGTCGTCGTCTTGCCGGCTCCATTTGCACCGAGTAATCCGAAGCATTCGGAGCTATAATAAAAAGAATAAACTTGAAATGAACAATTTGGTTACAAACAGCTTCGAATGCCGTACTTGTTGATGCCTACGCTCAGTTGATTAACAGCAAGGAATCGATTGTAATACTTTGTCATCTCATGCGCTACTAGGTTGGTGCGGGATCGTTCCTCCACCGACATAGCGGCTATCCGTTCATTCTCTCGTCGCACGTCAGAATCGATCTCAACCGTATCTGAATCGATTTTTGTTTTGTAGTGCTTGCGATGGTACCATTCGCGCACTTTCTGCGCGATCAATTTCATCACCTTGAAGTCGAGCACAAACAGTATCAAGAAGTACACAACCGTCATGGTAAGACAGTAGAACAGATGCCGTCCAATACCGGGACGCTCCCATTGGTAGTATTGTAAACCATCCTCACAGATTGGTAGCGGAGTTACACCCGGTGGTCGTACTGCATCACACGTATCGATCGTAACAGACATGTGGCTCAGATTGACGATCGCGTCACATAGGGCAAAATGTGGAAATATAAGAAAAACGTTCGACAGCACCTCAGACAGTTCCTCTAGTTCGAACATATCCGTTCCGAGCAGGTACACGAAGATGAACAGTGCCGTACCGGTGACAATGTACGCCACACTGATACGGATAAATGCAGCCGGGGCCACATTGTAGTATAGCGTCACAATGTACGTCAGCGGCAGAGCAGGCACTCCGACGAACAGGAACACTGAATAGAGACGAAACACTTCACCACCAGTGCTAAATCCGGGCTCCTGGAAGATAGCCACGGTTATGATAATAAAGATACACACGAACGCATACGTCAGGTAGTCCCAAACAAAGCCCGTAAACCAGTACATTAGACGGTTTACACCACTAACGAGCTGGAGCAGCTTGGCTTTGGTGACACGCTCGCGAATGTAAAAGATCACGTAAAATCCAACGACAAACGACATTGCAAAGCCGGTGTAGTATGCCAGCTGGAACCCTAGATTGTTAAAGGTGCGCATCAGTTGAAGCTGCAAAAACGGATCCAATAAAATATTACTTCTATTAACCTTTGGGCTAGGCCGTTATTTGCTGTTCTTACTCGCGTCTCATCGGTGTACGGTAGTGGGAAGTTTGTGATGGAGATATTGTATCCTCGCGACTCGGTAAACGTCGTCAGCAGTGCGTTATGCATCATCTGTAACGCGGCGGGTGGCGAATGAAGCGCTTCATTGTTGAACCAAGCAGTCAAGTTGTCGTTCAAGATACCAGCTCCAACAATAAACTGTCGGTTTACCTGCATCAAATTCGCGTCAGTAAATTGCAAAAACACATCTTCCATCCACTCTCTGGTACAAAGCGGTATGCTTGGAATACTGCGGAAGAGCATTATATAGTTTTCCAGGATCCTAAGAGATGGAATTAAAAAACAAAAACCAGTTTAATATGTCTCTATTCGCTAGAATGCTCGAGTAGTTACTAAACATGCCTCTCCTGAAGCGCACCAATCTGATCCTCTGGCTCAATCTGTATCAGCGTTACGGATGGGTTGTAAAACCGGAGTCCTATTGCACGGGATGGCATATCTCCAGATCCTCCCCAGTTTCGGACGACCGCAATCGTTACTGCTACGAACAGTACCGGTATCAGCACCTGTACCACCAACAGAAACCAGTTTCGATAGGTCTGGTAGATTTTTTTCAGAAATAGTGCCGATATTTGGTAGAAGAACAATCGGGATCCCTCTAGCAGTGCATAATCATCGATCGTAGTGCGTGATTCTATGTCTGTGCCGGTACTATACGAATGCAAACTGTGCAAACTACCTTCTTCACCGACCGGTGACGGTTCAGTAGTGTCTGCCCCAACCTTCATGAACACCTCCTCGAGCGTGGTAAGTGAAATACCAAAGTCACAAATCTTCAATTCTTCACCGCGCTTCTCTAAATCTTCGAGCAAAGTTTGGAACCCTCGTGAGTGGTCCTCCTGGAGCAGATAGGACAGCTCCGAACCTACATTTGATTCCACCTGTATGAAGGGAATATGTTTGCGCAGTACATCCGTCACTTGTTCCACATCACATTCCGGCCTTTTTACGCAGATTAAGCGGTAGCCAACGCCATATTTTTTCTTTAAAAAAAACGATGATCCAACCGCTTTCAGTTTTCCGTCTGCCATAATCGCGATACGATCACCGAGCATGTCTGCCTCATCCATGAAGTGCGTTGACAGGATCATGGTGCGACGCGTTTTCTCGGCGATGAGTAAATCCCAAAGGGCGCGTCGAGCTGCCGGATCCATCCCGGATGTGGGCTCGTCACAGAGAACTACACGAGACCCAGCACACAGAGCAATGCCGACGCAAAGCTTACGCTTCATACCACCGGACAGGCTGGACGAACGAACATCCGCTTTATCTAAAAGCTCGAGAGCTTTGATGTATCGATCGATCTCATACTGGACCTGCAACTTTGTCAACCCTTTCAAACGCCCATAGAAGTACAGATGTTCACGCACGGTCAACCCATCGAAAAGAATGTTGTGCTGGGGACAGTAGCCCAGTGACAAACGGACCGATTTCATCTCCGTTCTTATATCGTGACCCCAAATTATGGCAGTGCCGGAACTGGGACGCTTCATACCGGTCAGCATCGACATGGTGGTGGTCTTACCGGCACCATTATGTCCAAGCAGGGCGGTGATTTGTCCTTCAAACATGTTGAACGTAAGTCCCTCGACGGCAATTTTCCTGTTGGTGTACACTTTCCGAAGTTCTCGAATCTGTATTCGTGGAATGCGACCTTTCGGTTCAGCTTCTATATTATCATCTGGTTTGTTGCTCGTATTTTGACCAATAGGTTCTAAAAGAGGAAGTAAATTTGGTGTGAGTGATAATGAATTTGTACTACAACGTCATGTCATCAGCGTGCTTACCATCAGTGGTGGGTCTTTCACCTAACCAGAACCGTTTCGTAACGAAAAAGTACCACGGTTGAGCTAAGCCAAAGTCTCCCGGAAACACCTGTTCGATGTAGAGTGCAATCAGCATGTAGATGGCAGCGTCGCCGAGAAGCATTAGCAGCATCTGGCCGATGTTAATATCATCCACATCACTGTCGTGGAATAGTGTCGACCACTGTACACCTTGCGTTGTTCCCTCGTAAACTCCAACCAGCCGCATCGCAAATCCAATAGCAGAGTTAAGGAGTAGCGCTGATCCAAGCTTTTGGGAAGCGTTCAAGTTGCGATAATCCTGCACCATGATGATGTATGGTGCGAAGGCAAGGAACCATATGATGGCTGCCACAGCACCACCAGAATTAGCCTTTGAAAACAGTGTGCTCAGCATGAAGGAAAACGTAATGATCGCAATGCCATACACGAAGAAAATCAACCAGATGACACTCCAATCGGAATAGGTCAGCACGGAGACATTCGGGGTCGAGTACCACGGTACCTTCAAGAACAGCACCACCAAACCGATCGAAATTTGCGTAAATACAAAGCATTTAAGAAACCAGGAACTCCACAGTACCCAATTCTGCAGGCCCATAATCTTCATTGCTTCTTTGATTTGTTTCTCCTTCTCAAATAGAATGTTCTTAACAATGCTTATGCAGGGGTAAATAAATGCTAACATCACCGAAATCGGCAGGAACGTGGTCAGGCTAGAAGGGAAGCTATCCTCGCGAAATGGTGGATAAGGGAAACGCTGCAGATACACGTCCGGAACCGGGTCCGGGATATTTTTTACCCGTTCTGCAAACGCTTTAAAAATGTAATGTTGCAGTGTGAGGAATCCTTCTCGAAAGTAGCCAGGTGATGGACCTCCATCGCTGTCCTCTGCAAACCGGGCACCACCGTCAGGCCGAGAGCCCCAACGACGATCTGTCTGCCAGCTGTGACCAACTGTGAATTGAGCGCGCTGTTCACCGGGAAACCTCAAACGGTAGTTTAGACGCTGTGGTAGAGCGCTGGTCGCATTGAGACGAATGTCGAACTCGACCCCGGCAAAGGCATTAGTGCCGAGCAGGAACTCCTGCAGAGCCGACCCATTAGGAAGGCCATGTATCTCAAGGTTCATCCACTCACCGACTGCACCCATAAGTGTGCGCAATGCAGGTCCATTGGGTGAGTACGCGATAGTGTCTTGGAAAGGTACGACTAAGTTCCTCCTGTGGAAAAATGATATTTGGAACAGAGAAATTGCTTAATATTGTAATGTACACCGCTCCTTTTGTATGATTCAACGTGCCCGAAATAGCTGTGTGTGGAATGGAACAAAGGGACTTTGTTGATCAAACGGGCCTTATCAATCGGTGGGGAAACCTTTAATTATGTTCCTTCCTCTTTCATTCGATACAAGCTACCAGGACTTGTTTTGCAAATTTGATAAAACCCCCATACAATGACTGTCGGAAGTCGACAATGGATTGCAATATCTTGCGGTCGATGTTTCACCCATCACCGAATGTTAACCTAATCCGTCGCTTACCTGATAGCGCTAAAGTTAGCGATATCCAACGGCTGATACACGGAAACGTGCGGGACGTGTTCGATTTCGGTCAAACTGCGCAGTCCCACCATTAGCAGCATGAATAGTGGTGGAATGAAGATCTCGACCAGGCTGGAAACTTTGCTTCTCCAGTGTAGTAGGAAGTTTTTCCACAGGAGCAACGAAAATTTTGCCCAACCAGATGTCCCAGTTGGTTGTGTGAGCGCAGTGGCCGTTGCCGTGCTTGTCGAATGCGCGGTTAGAATAGCCATTTGGATTCACAAGAACTGTATGAATTGAACTACGCAGAAACACACGCTCGTGCGCTTGTTGTTAACGGTCAAATCACTGCACGCGGAACGAGACTGTGAAATACAAAACGTAGTACAACACTGATACCGACACTTTTTATATTTCACACTGTAGGCTGTTGGGTAAAATATTCGCTTTTAGTTGTGATGTTACACTATCACGTACATTACTGCGGGAGACGTCCGATGTAATCAATTGTTTTAACTTCGACACCTTTCTATGCGCGAAGGCGCATGCGGTGCTAGCACCGGAACCGGCCCTGAAGATGGCCGTACTCTTTCGTCAATAGTCAGCTACAAACTTACCTGTCACACCCAGTTCGATTTCTAGAAAATAGCTTCAAACCCCATCTTTATCGACCAAATCAGATAAGCTGTAAGTCCTTCGTTTGTTGATAAAGATTTGCTTCGATTTTAACCAACTTTTGCCCATAGAAAATTCGCCACCAAGTGGATAAATTGGACGATAAATGTGGATAAATTGATAAAGTTAGCAGCAAGTTAACAAGATAAGGTATCACGATAAAGTTGCCGACCGGTGGCAAACACTGGTTCTAGAGGTGTTCCTGCTTTGTGGATACACAACGCATTCTCCATAGATGGGGCCGTTTTGATGAGTTTGGAATCCACGACTTTAAAATTACTGATTTATGGGACAAAACCAGCAAGTGTCACGTAAACAGACACTTATGTAAAACGATACAAAATAGTGTGAACAACCTCGTGCTGCCGTTACTTCATACTAGCCACGTGTTCGGTTCGTACACGTTGGACGATTTTATTGTCAGTTAGCGCCCGTTCAGTTTGTAAGGCATTCCTTGCGTTGGCCGTAACTTTTTCCAAATTAATCATTTTGTTACTTTGGATTGTGGGTTTATATAAATTGTATTGTTTGTTTGTTTATTAATTAGAAAAAAATTATG
>STHB01000011.1:1333285-1357525 GCA_018908115.1 Anopheles rivulorum
ATGAAGGTACTTAAAAAAAACACATGCATCGAATCGCCCACCACGTGATTGTGGTTTAGATTGCATAGATTTAGGCGAACAAATGGTAAAATCGTTGCTTGAATTAAGGCTATAAAATGAAACGTTTCATGCAACCAATGACATGAACTCGTTTTGGGGGCTTTCAAATGTTTTGCTTCTTAATAGCAATAAGATGATTTCTGATGCAATAAAAAAACTCATGGAACGGTTGCGACGTATATTGTAATAGATGTAAATTATAAACATATGTTTATATGTTGAACACACATGTGTTCAACCCATCCTTGTATATACACCTCGTGCAATGGTCATAAACGTCAAAACAGACGGTCGCTTTGTTTTGCTTTTTATTTTGCATTCTTTGCTTGGAATTATTCAGCGAAAACGAAAGCCGGCAGCATAACAGTTTGTCACGTTCGGTGTAGCTTTCGTGATATCTTCCTGAGCTCTCGAACATTACATTGAAGTGTGTCGTGAGAACTTACACAACTCGTCATTAATTTGGTTGATCTGCTTGTCCGATCATCCTCACGTTCCTCACCTGCGCCTAATCATGACAATGGAGTTGTTACAGCTGGAAAATCGTTTAATTCAACTGCGCGCTAAATTGAATGAACGTAGAATAAAGTTATGGGAGACGCCATATTTAACCCCAGAACGTCTTATCGATGAGGCGGAAATGCTGAAACTAGCAGAACTGCTCGGTGCAGAGCTAGGTATACCAAAAGACCTGTGTCTACAGGGGCTAACGGCACTACAACGTAATGCGCTGGAAAAGCTGCAATCGAAGGACGAATTTCAAAGACTGGGCATTGCATCGGTAAAGATACGTGCACCGACACAAACCGGTTCCAACCGGGAGTTTGATTTGAAGGTGAAGGTAGCAGAACGGGGCAGTCATCTATGCGAATTGATTGGTCAACGACTTTCTTTGGATCCGCAAAAGTAAGTAGAAAAATAATCATATCATAAGAAACACAATTTTTAAAAGGATTCCTTCCCCTTCCCCTAGGCTAAAACTAGTTTGCTCAGGGAAAATTATTAGCAGCGTGTGTTCGCTTCAAGAGCAGAAAGTGACCAATGGATCGACAATTATGGCTCTCGTAATGGCACACAGTGTGGAGGATGCTAAACGTGAATCTTCGGCTTACGATCGAGTGCATAAGATACGCACTGACGCTGAAATGCTAATCAACGAGAATGATAGTTCGAATTTCTTGAGCGTAAGTTATTGGCAAATTTGTTTAAATATTACGCATTAGATAGAGTTTGCAAAGTACAGCAACTATTTTATTGTTTCTGTATAAATTCGTACAAATTTTATTACATTTATTTTCAAGATTGAAGACCAATCTGGCAATGCGATTTTTCTACCGAAAGAAGAAAAAAAATCTCTCCTAATGGGTCTAACGCTTTACGAGAAAGCTAGAGCCGCTATGGTGGTAGGAAATTTTGAAGAAGCTCTTCTCTTACTGCTCGAAGCGGATCAGGACTTCCGTTCGTGTAATTCACAGCTTTTGGACGTCGTCGATAACTATGCTCTACTCAATCTGGACATTGTGTGGTGCTACTTGTGTTTGAAGGTACCATCACTTCCGTGTATCCAATATGCTGATCATGCTCCTAATTTCATTGCTTTTTTATTCACTGACGAGCGGCCAGGCTATACATCTTATATTTAAATTGCTTTAACATTTCAGAATCTAAACCAGCTGCCGGATGCGGAACAGAGGCTCAAGGTATGCGAGCTCAAGTTCCAACAGAGCTATGGCAAGAACATGCAGCGTGTGAGTGCGATACGAGGGGAACAATCCAACGAAAAGATACCGCTGGTGCGACTCCATCTATTGAAGGCGATTCTTTATTATTACCAGAACAAACGCGATGATGCTAGAACCATGTTCCGTGTGGTGGAAACGGAGCTTTTGAAGCTTCGCATCGATGATGACTGCCTGAGCCGTCTGATGGAGTGTGGTTACTCCATGAAGGAGTGCCGTATAGCTTTGCGAGCCTGTACGAATGATGTGGAAGCCTCTATCGAGTTCATCCACAACCGTAGACAAACACGCGAAACGAATGCAATTCGCTCCGAACGTGAACGGAAGCTGTACAAAACGATCGATCACGATGCATCAGCCGGAGATTTTCAGCGAATCAAGCTCGAGCTTGTCGATCAGCTGATGGAGATGGGCTATACGGAGGAGATGGCAGGATTGGCGTTGAAGAAAAGCCAAAACGACATAAACGGTGCCTTGAATGAATTGCAAACAAACAGCGAGGGATTGCAAAGCGAACTGCTCCGTACGGTGTCCGTAAACAAAGAGCTGCAGAAGCAGCTGGAGGCGCTTGGCTTTCATGCGCAAGTAGCGCTAGTAGCACTCAAGCTGACCGCCAACAATTATGATCGAGCTACAAACTATCTCCTCACAAACGTACAGAACGGCACATACAGCGACGCACTGCAGCGAGCTGTTACTGAGTTGAATAGCAAGCAAACTAGCTTCCAGTCCAAATCGGCTAAAGAAGATACACTACCGACCAGCAGCAAACGCGCCGCCGAAAGCTCCAATCCTACCGATGATTCAAAAATGCAAGAAAAAACACGGAAAAAGGAAATGCTTGACATTCTGTTCAAAAGCTTTTCGCAGGATATTCGTAGGACGGCGGATGAGGATTCTCATTTAGATTTGCAGCTCGATGAGGAGGCGAGGTTGCTGGAACAGTACAAGCAGTTACTCGACATGGATTGACCGATTTGCCAGTCGTTGAACATGTGCCAAACAAAGGCGAAATGTTGTTAAAGTGTAAACTGCTCGAAAAAATATTAATATATGTACAGCATCTGCAGGTGATGTCTAACATTTGCCTTAAATTTGTAGATGTACCTGATGTGTCTACACTGTCTCCCAATTCTAATAAAGGTAATTCATCACCTTGGTGTAACGACTTTCCAGGTCATGCCGATCGTTTCTGATTGGTTATACTTATTTTTATCACGTCGCCCGATAGATAGTTTTTTCTACCGATGGATTATTTAGTCGTGTCCTGTGAAATTATCGTTTGATGGTAATAAAGAAAAACTTATTTAATTATTTATTTTGTCTAATTTTATTTTTTATTTTTTGAAAAATATGAGCGTTATTCTTAAATAAAATATATTCAGCTCCATGTATTTTTAGAATTATAAGTTTCTTTTCCAATTCATGAAAAGGTAATGTTCCATTGCAAATTTATCGTAAAGATGCGGTCTAGTATTTAAATAGCTTTAATAAATCTATGATGTTACACTGTTTTTATTTAAATGAAAGATAACACAATTGATTGATTGAGATGCATCGTACAGATAGCTAGGTATTGTAGTGTCTACGAAGCAAATGTAAGTAAAGACTTTTAAAATGGCAAACATGACAGCAATTAGGCCGTTATTCAAGAAAATAGCATGGCATTAACTATACACAATTTGTATTGACGGAATGTTTTAGCTCATTGCTAGAAACACTCCTTCCTCATCTTCCACGTCGGAATCGATATCCTGTTCATTGCCAGACTGTGAGCTATCCACCGAGCTATCCAGTTTAGCTTGTACTAAATCTTTCCATCGATTTTTTTTTACCATTTCTTCCGAGCTTGATCCACTATCGTTAACTGTCGTGGTGGCAGCTTTAAGCCATGCAAATTTTCGATCATGTTTGTGCAACTTAGGCCAGCGTGTGGAAGGCACAAGTTTTCGCAGCCGTACGACTATTGAAAGGCCACGTATTTCATGTGATGTGTACCGTGGATCAATCGCACTGAATAAATTCAGCGGTACTACATAACGTTGATCGTCGTCTGTCTTAACGAAATGCAACAGCAGTGAGTTGTGGTTAACTACAAGATCGTATCGCTTCACGTCCGGTGCATGAACACGTAAAACAATGAAATATCGATCTTGCTGCCAAACAGTCTGCGCAAAACGGTAATCGGAAACGAGCGGCTTTTGGTGCAACTTTCGATCGCTTCGTAACAATTTTAATTTATTGTCTTCGTCCGATTTTGCTAGTAATTTTGCGCTTGGCATGCATTTAGCTGGGGAAAAAATCTCAAAAGCAGGTTCCTCGGAAGTATGGTGAGATGCATCGATGGGTCGCATTTTGCTATCCTTACTCCGTGGTGCTGCAATTTCTTTCATCATATTGATCAATTCCTGTTGTGTAAAATTCACCTGCATAAAATCATCATCAGTATCGGCCACGGTACTCGATCCAGCTTCGTCCTCGATGTCCTCTTGCAGTAAAATTGCCAGCTTGTCATACACAATATCCAAAATTATTGAAAACTCATCTGACGAATTTGCATCGCCCAAAACCAGCTCGTACCGGTGGCATCCTTCGATGCGTTCTACGCATCCCCAAGGTAGAACTTTTGTGACGGTGGCAAACATTGTGCCTTGATTGTGTTTTTCCAACCATTTATCGTAGATGGCATTTGCGACTTCTTCGGTCCATTCTGTAGTACCATTTGGAGGATGAATATGTGCTAGCGATCCCTTAACAGCCTGCAAATCATAACAAAAATGCAGCGGTATTATAAAACAAAATAAAGGCACACCACTCAGAAGGAAAAGAACTGGTCTTACCAAAAACGACACTGAGCGCAGCAGTTTGTTCGAGATCTTAAACATGTGTCGACACTTTACAGTCCCGCCAAAGTCCAGCAAAAACACCTCAGCCTCAATGCAATTATCAACCTCCAACAATTTCATTATACGCGCACGATGGTAACAATTTTCGTACAACACTAGACAGTGCTGATGAATGTGTGGATTCAAAAGAGGTGATAAATTACTTCCGTCTTTGACAAAGTCCTTAATCGCATCATCAACTTGCGATATTCTGCAAAAAATAAAACCTTTTGTAAAATAATAACGCAAACTACCGGAATGAAATAGGGAAATAATGCTTACCTGTCACATCGATACACGTAAAAATTGTCCGGTGCAAGATAGTGTCCAATAATTACGTTGTACGAGTTGTGCACCAGGAACGTATCAAACTGATATTGATCCACGTCGCGACTGAGCGAGAGTTCTTCAAATGTGCTAGAAGATGAACAAGTAACATCTGATTTAGCCGGAACTAAACCTTCCTGGTCTGTTTCTACAGAATTTTGATATTCAACCGATGCCTTCATCATTTTTGCCCCATTTTCCAATTCGCCATAATCACACGGCACGGAATTGAATCGAGGATGGTAAAATTTTTCGTCTGTGTGGGTTATCTCCAATAGTTGATCGGATTGCTGGCAAATGAAAAAGTCCGTTTTATCTTCGTTTTTCATTTCCAGCTCTTCTACATTGTCTGGTTCATCCAGGTTGTATTGGCTTTCATTCTCTTGTACCTTATTACGTAGCAATTGCATGGTAAATTTTTCAAAATCGTGAACAATTTGTCGAATTTGCTCAAACGATTTCTTGTCACCAATGCCAAATTGTTTCGAAATGACAGTTGCACCGATCCGCTTCGTCGTTACCGTTGCATTCACACCTTTCAACTGCTCTATCAGATAGAGATCATCAATCCAAATGGTGTCTTTTAGCGCCAGCAGCACATTGCCCTCCATGTAACAGTTTGGCCTGTTCGCATGATCTTCGATCCATTGTCTTACAGTAAGAGTTGCCGTTTTGTCCCAATCCTGCTCGTAATCGTGTGGTACGAGCGCTGCAATGCGAACGTTTAATGCTTGCCCCGGTAGTTCACGGAACTGTTGGGGAAGAAATAGCAAAGCGGACGATTTAACATGAACTATCCCACCGGTGTCTATGAGCTGGAGCTGTACTTCGCAATTATCCATACTGAAATAAATGCAAGCGAGAATGGTTAGTTTGCAGGCATTTTCACTGTCAGCATTGGGCGTATACCTCGATTCCTCATGGTTGATGATGCGACAACGTGAGTAGTTTTGATCGTGGTACACGGCGCACAAATCGTTGCGTCGTGGCTCACCATGCATCCGATGGCGGTCCTCGTTGGCATAGTGCGCCTGTACTGCAATATCCTGCACCATGTAGCGTCTACTATCGTTCAACGGTGTCAAATTGTTGGTACTGGCAGGTTGATGCGCCTCCAGGTGCACAGCATAATGCGCCGGAGAGAAAACGTGACTGATTTTCATCCTTATTTTGCCATTTGTGGGCACGGTTTCTGTTGCCATATCGTCCGTTGTAAGTGCATGGCGATACACACAGTTTCGAATGCTACGACAAACTGAAAGTCCTAGCACATGCGTGCAAAGCATGGACACTGCGCGACCGTCGGCGATTTTAGCACTTTCGTGAAAGCTTCGAATTTTCTATAAAAAATCGATAAATAATCGAAAAATTTGATATGAAGAAAAAGGTGATTGGTACGTTATTAGCTGATGAAAGAATAAACTTTTATAGCCTTAATCTTAAGCACTAGAGCACAGCGCTGGGCAATTACTATTACCTTTACGTGCTTTAGCAGCTGCTCAGAAACCTTCGGCAAGTGCAACTCTAAAAAGTCGACCAATCTTGGTAGCTCCTGACTGTTATTTTCATTGAGCAAAACCAGTGATGACGGTTTACCCGTCGCTTGTTTGCTCTCGCACGGTAAATATGGAGACTGGTAGAACTCGAAGGAGCAAACATAGCGTCTCGTAAAAGTTGACCACGTCGACGGCAAAGAGTAGTGAATAATATGTTGTGCCTTGGTTATCTTTAAATCTCCTAACACTTCGTCGCTGCACACGAAAACCACCATGTCGCCTGGAAGTTGCTCGTCCCAGTTCCTGAAGCCGGCGTGCTGTTGTAAAACCGACCGCTCATTGCACACAATGTGATTGATCGAATTTTGTTTCAGTGCGTTCACGATCGGTAACAAATCGTTACTTTCTTTGCCAAACACGATCGTGCGTTCGTTTCGGTAATTGTGTTGTCTTAGTTGTCTGATTAGCTCGATCTCATACTGCTCATCGCTGGCAAATAGTCGAAAACTAAACTCTGCCTTCGCGTACACTGCCGCTTCGATGAAGGCTCCGATGCAAATAATCATATTGTGATAACGTTGAAGGAAGATAGCAAGCACCGGTATCCAATACCCAGCCGTGACTATCATCTGCAGACCCTCCTTATCACAATTTTTGCAAAGCATTCGAAGATCTGATGCAAAATGGGGCCAGATTTCTTCAATGTTATCAATAACCACTGTTTGTATGCGTTTTCGGTTAAAGGCTTCCGGGGCGCGTTCGTACAGCCGCCGATAACCGGGTGCAGTCGTTACCAGGATTGCACATCCATTAAAGAGAAGATTCTAATTGTAAAAAAAAAAAAAACAAAATACCGTGAGCTTAAAATATACATAGACCAAGCGCCAACATCCAATGAAACATACACAATTTTTCGTCACGTTCCGTATACCGTAACATTCGAGCACAGTTAGCTCGGGATGTGATGCGGAGTTTAACATCGCCCGGCAGAAGAACGCAATTCGTTGTGCTTCTCGCGAAGAGTAGCAAATAATGATGGCAACTGGACCAGCAACATGCGGAACCAGTAACTCTTCTACTTGTCTCTGCAATGAGAAGAGAATAATTAGTTAAACGTAAAAGATGACCAAGTAAACAAACATACTTGAACGACAGAGCAAACGGCTGGTAGGTAGGCAAACGTTTTGCCCGTGGACGCACCATTTATGCAAATGAATGAATTATCACGCAGTATGTGCGGCCAAGAATAAGCCTGCAGTCGATGTATTTTGGTGATACCTAACTGCTCCAAATGTTGATGGACCCTCGGGCTAAAGTTGGCTGCCTCAATACGATCGATTGGATTGGGAAGTTTTGAACCATGTACCAGTACGCGATAGTGACTTTTGCGGGAAAATAAACTGCAAATAGGGAAAAAACGAGATATATAGGTGAACCTGCATGTCCTGAATGGGCTGTCGGTTTTGCCCTGGTAATAACTCTTCGATACTCCGTGAGATACGATAAAGTACACGAAGAAGAAACATTCTCAGTATCTAAAGAAATACAATTCTCTTTATTTTTAAATTCAAATATGTTTTGCTTTAAACATTTCATTTTTGTTAATCAACACCTCTAAAGGTGTTGGTGATGTAAAAAACAATATAAGCAAAAATGATTTTCCAGGCGCTACTTTTAATGTAGTTTACAAGTAATACTTGGACGAGTATTATATCGATCCGAGCGGTGTATCGAAAGCTGGAAACGACTGAACCATCTCGTTCACGGACAGTAAATAATACGTTCTTTCTCTTACCATTTTTCATCCTGTATTACTTTTTCAAATCGTCTCAACGAAGCATTGCTGCCACTTGTTGGCAATTTCTCAGATGCGAGGAGAGAACTAATCGGTACACCAGCTGGAGAAAATCCTATTGCAGAAGGCGCTGATTGTTCTTTGACAGGAACGATGTGTGTTTGTTGGTTTAGGTTTGCTTTGATTCTAGCAATTTTTCTCAGAAACTTTGGGGCTGATCCACCTTCTGCTGATGTTTCATTATTAACCTGTTTGGTCAAAGGTGGTTTATCTTGGGGATTCGCGCGGATTATCTCGTTTTCAGGGGTAGAAGATTTTGACGGCTTCATGTGCATAAGCGTGTATTCGGCCTGTGTGGATTGGGCAACGTCGATTGTCAATGACTGCGAACCCATACGGATCCGCGATAGAGGATCGAGAAGAAGCTCATCATCTTGAAGATGTTGCATTTCCTTCAAAGGAGCATTTTTCATCTTTTGAGCCATTTGCTGTTGTATTTTGCGTCTCAATTTTGACAATTTCATGCCTGTCTCACTTGCCTGGGCACCATTTTTGTCTTCGCTTTGTAACGATGTAGCGGATAACCTACTGTTTACCACAGGATTGGAAATCTTGTCCAGAACTACGACTGGTTGCTTCGTTGCCAATCCTACCATACTGGCGGACTCGTCAAAGTGTCGCTCATTCACTTCATTCGTAGTAATAGATTGTTTTTGCATCTTTACATTTGAGTCGTCCAATGTCTCGCTAACCAACGACGATGCTCTGCTGCCGAAAATCGATTTTCTTTCGAACATGTCTGCAAGTAAAAATGATTCAAGTTAAAGCATTCGCTGCAAAAACATGATGAAATAATAAACTTACGGTTCAGAAAGGTTTCAGTGTCCACAATCAATCCCATAGCCCATTGCGACAGAACGTCCAAAGCGTTGAATGTTTTATTATTGGTATAGAACAGCAAATCGCCAAATTCTTTCGATTCTTTGCCGAACGGGTACGAGGACACATTTGTGAAGCAAATTCTTTGGGTTCCTTCAATCAGCGACTGCAGCATATTACTTGCGCTTATATTCCAAGTCATACATACCGCCTTGCGAAGCTCTTCCCCTAGCGGATCGTACACCTAAACAAAAGTACGATAAATCAAGTTGTTAGATACAAAGAAACAAAATAAATTACATAAAGCTTTCTTACGCAGTGCGCAGGTAGGATGTTTTTTATAGCTCCCTGCTTCACATTCGAGGTTGATTTGTCCTGAAATTTTTCTGGCAACGGTTTCAAGTGTTCCATGTCAACATCCTTCGGATAGCCTTCATCGATCAACCAGAGCCGGTATGTGCGCATTCTTTTATCCTCTTCCTTGACACCGTCCACACTGCAACGAGCCCAGCGTGCAAGTGATGGCTCGAAATATGCCACGACCTGTACGTACGAATGGAAAGCATTTCGTAAAAAACAATTTGCAAATGCTACCTTTTATTGCGCCTTGCGTTGTCTCTTACCTCACCAAAGATCGGTTCGTAGTCTACGATTTCCTGCTTCATGTAGTGTTGTTCGCAGTATTCATCAATCGCATCCTGCAGTTGTTTAAGTTGTGTTTTCTTGCTTCCAGGGTGAAACGGCTTGTACCAAAACTTGTGTGGGTTTAAAAAATATGTAATAAAAATTTGGTTCTCCATCGTAAATCAATATGGAGGTTAAGTTTCTTTGTACAATGTAAAAACAGTGGTTGCCCTAGTCAGCGTGCTCGCCATTAAAGATGCCGATTTCCAAAAACTGCTCTACGTTTGACACAAACACACATAACCATACATCTCAATCTTCTAGATGTGGTATTTCGAAACGGCAATTTTGACAGTTGCGCTTTTGAAGTGCGATGGAGAACACTTTTTCATTCGATTTCAGTGTTTTGTTGTTTTGTTTTTTATAAAAAATATTTTACAAATACTCATGTGTCTAGTATGAGAATTATGCATCACGGAACAAACATAACAGTTCGGAAAAAAAAAGATTTGTAAACGTTCAATATCTTACATGTCGAGCGAACGGAAGGATCGGAAAAACCCTGCAAAATTATTTCACTCACTTTGCACCTGTTGGTTGCAAGACGTCATTTTGACAGTTGCTTTTGGTCTTTGTCAAATCTGAAAGATTATTTGCTGCATCTTTTCGTACACGTTTAGAACGCAACAGCAGTATAATTCACTAGTTAAAGAGTGATATTGGTTGTGCAAAACATATCGCTAATATATCCGATAGTTAGATACAGCTGGTGCACCTCAAAGATTAGTGTTACAACAACGCTTCCGTTTTCCCAACGCACGCTAAGCCATGCCGCGAGGTAGTACTGTTTGCTTTGTTGCTGAAAAGTGGATTGCAAAAGAGATATAAAAAAGCAAAACAAATGCACTGATATTTGCAGCACTAACACATGCATACACATAGCTTTCCATCGATCAACAACCAAGCTTGAACTGATTTTGCCGTCTCTTTGTAGGAAAGTACGTTAACCATAAGGGGCGCAATCGCAACTTCACCAATCCGGAAGAATTAGAGGCACAGCGAAAGAAGGACGAGGAGGAAAAAAAATGGCGCAAGACGCGAGAGCAGGGCTCGGACGAGGATGAGGACGATGAGGACAATGAAGAGGGGGACGAAGAAGATTCTGACGAATCAGAATCCGATGATGAAAATGCAAAAGGTGCTCAGTCGGTAATACAGATTCAAAACCCGAACCGTGTGGCGAAAAAATCGCACCGAAAGGTGAACGAAGTGGACGAGGACGAAGAGCCACAGTTGACACGCCGAGAGAAGGAAGAGTTGGAAAAGCAGCGAGCAGCGGCGGCGTATCAGAAACGGCACGCGGAAGGCAAAACTGCACAGGCGAAAGCTGATCTGGCACGATTGGCAATCATCAAACAACACCGTGCAGAAGCAGCGGCCAGACGTGAGGCTGAAAAGAAAGGTAACAGTAATCGAGACTGCGTTTCAAATCGACTGTTATAATTAACTTCTTTCTTGCATTTCTGTCGCCACCCAGATAAAGAAGCCAAAACGAAGAGCACTGCATCTTAGAGCTTACCCGGTGGCAGCAGCTATAGATTTACGACGCTTGTGACAAATTTGCACACATGCAGCTTTTGCTCCATAACGATTAAAACCAACCGCAATGTGCTGTCCCAATTTTTTGTGAGTGTGAATGCAGAACAATTCCCGTCCTGGAGCCATGTCAGCTGGTCACACTCCCAACTCCTTCTAGTGGATAAGTTGATAATGCCGTTAAGCGTTCGTTTTCATCCCTTTTCCTGCTAGAATGTTTGCAGTAAAGATAATTGTACGATAAATATAAAACTCAAATCGGCCACACTGTTTATGTAAATAGTTATTTACTTTGCGAAATTACATTAGTCGACGATAGTAGATGCGATAAAGTTTTATTACATTTGAATTCAACTATCTTGTTTGGATGCATCAATTCTTACCCCCTTTCGGAAGCGGGATTCTCGTTCAATTAATCGTTCTTCCGAACAGTATGAAATAGGAAAAGAGCCGTTGTCCATACTCTGCTATTCACTATCAATATCAAAATTAAACCGGAACTGGTTACCCTTGGGAATGATTTTGTTTACATTCGTAGGCATAATTTGAGCTTCTACATGCTTTCTATCTGGACACACAGGAGCTGCTTCCGGGGGTTCTGATTCGCTACAGTTAATTGCAAAGTTAAACATAAAGTTTTTGTTATCCCCGGTCAAATATGCCGATTTCTTCACAAAGTGGTATTTTGTGTTCTTCTCGTTCGGTTTTTCAAACCTCACGTTGTCCGGATTTACTGCCATCGTTTGCTCTTCGGAGGTCATCTTACTTCGGTAGTCGCCAAAGGTGGTTCTCATAATTTGTCTTTTGCGGATGATTGGCTGAGAACTACTTTTCAGTGTATTGATTAGTTTGGAAGTTTCCCCCACTAGAATCAGTAGATAAGAATGTTTTATCGAATGAGTCATTTTTTCTAATGAACATTTAAACTGATGATGGTTTCGAATATTAATAATGAAAAGAACATACTTTTTTTATTGTTTTCCCGCACGTTAGGCAGGTTGAGCGATGATTCTAGTTGCTGGATGCACCAGTACAGCTCGAGTTCGAATTGCAGGTCTGCCTCGGATGATGGTGATTCCGGTGTATTCTCGGCCGATGATGAAGGTATGGCACTGGGTCGGGGAATAGATTTAAGCTTTCCAGTACTTTTGTGTAACTTTAGTTTTGGTGGTGCCATTTGTAGCAAATTCTATGAACCGGTCGTGAATCCTGGGAGAATGATGTTTTTGGTGTTTTTGTTTTGTTTTGCCGAATCTTACTGAAACGTCAAAACATGTACATTTGGAATTCGATGTCGAAAATATTTCTGTCGAATGTTGTCGGATATGGGAATCCGGTGGAAGTCTTGTTTGGTGATGAGTTAATTTACTACAAGTAATTCATAAACAAAGATGTTGTATAATATAATGTATAATGTATAATGTATAATATTGATCCTATTTACAACATGGTGTAAAATGGTATACGAAAATAATCATACTAATAGAGAATAGTAGTAATACTGCATACGTAGATTCAATTTTCAAAGGATTTTATTTTTATTTTTTTATTCATAAAGAACGACCAGGCCGTATTGCATCGAAGGCTTTTATTGATAATGAGTAAAATATTCCATTGTAGCAAACGTACTGTTTAAACAGATCCCATATTAATGAGAGCTTCCCTAGCGGCTTCTGCTATACTATGCTCCGGCGATCCTTCCGATTCAACCGATAAAATCTTTTCACTTTCTATCAAAACTCTTTGCACTTCCTTCAGTCGACGACGTAACTCTGTTCGTTGAATGATTCCACTCTGAAAGAGTTGACCCGCCTCTATCAACAACGGCACATGCATCTCGTACATTATGGTACCCCTTAGTCTGCTTAACCCAGGCTCCAACTGATCGACTACTTCAAGCAGGTCACGGCAGAGTGCTTCTTTGCGTTTCAACTGGTCCGGACTCAGCTGCGGTATGAGATAACATTCAATCTTTCCGTACAACTCACAAAGCGAATGTTTAACCGACAATAGCAAATAGTGATTATCGTGCAGAATCGTGCTTTGAATGCGAAGAAATGTTTCCAACCCTTCCACATCGTTAGCTCTGATGCATTCAAGCTGGTGGGATAGTTTTTCTAACAGACTTATTACTGACTCACACGACATTCCTTTTAAGCACTGTTGACAACGCCATTCTGTTTCCTGATCGAGTGGATTTACTGGTAGTATAAGCCCCCTTGTACACTTGCTGCATCGTAATGCACTGCAGTACGTTCCGAGCTCGGTAGGATCGGAACAGCGGCGACAGTTACAGTAGAAGAACTTTTCTTCTTTTAAATGTTGGCGTCGTTTTAACGTACCTTGCAGGATGTGGGCGTAAGAGAGTGTAAGCGATTCACCCGCCTTTACGTCTCGCAGTACCCTTACGGTAAGGTAATATGTTCGGAGTGCATCCGTGTGACCCGTGTTGGGCGTGCAGTCGTGCATAAGGAGATATGCTTTTGGAAAGAGCGCACGAGCCTTGATCGGTTCCTGACCGACCTCAAACGCGTTTACCTCGATGATGCCACAGATGGTGTGCAGTTCCTGTTCGGTGAACTCCACTGCAAAACCCCAATCGTTCCGAATTCGTTGTACAATCTCTTTTTGATTACGATTCCACAGCTTAGGTATTTGATGCCGAATGTCATTCAAAGGGTCCATATCCAATAAGCGGTCGTAGCTTGCAAAATCTACGGTTTTCAGTAGCATACAGCGCAATGTAAGTATGGCTTCGTACATCAGCTTCACCTGACCAGGAGTGGACGTTTGGAGCAACTTATGGACAGCCTTATCCCGCAGTGGAATGCATTCGAGCTGATGATGAGTACTTGGTGCGATTAGACCGTGACAGTTTGGGGAACATATTCGCCAGTTGCACCTCTCACACCTGCAGGGAATGTTTGATTTAGATGGGTACTATTAATAGTGCGTCTACACGAACATACCGGTAGACAACACTGTCTGATGTGAAAATGCTGTGACATCCCAAACAAACTGGTTCAGTTTCTGCACATGGACCCACAATGAAAGGCGGCGTTTCGATGATAACATCTCCTGCTTTAAGGTCTCGCGAAGCAACCAGGTATCTGCGGGGAGGAATGAAACAGAGATATTGAATATAAGTCCCATTATATATATTAACGTATTAACTCAAATAATACCTTCCAACTTGCTCGTTACGTTTTACACAGTATGGTGCGCTAGGTTCCAGTTGGACATCAAATGATTGCTGGTCCCATGCTGAGATTGAGTTGGCATTTTCTTTGGAAATACCAGTTGCTTGGCTTTGTTTTTTATGTTTCTGTGGAGGAAAAGTAAAAATGAGCCATGTAGTTATTAGTGAAACTATGGTTAAACATAGTTTGAAGTATATATTTATTAAACATCATGAATTCGGTTCTACTTCTCCTTCTTCTTCTTCTTTTTGTGAGAAAGGTTGTATCCTCCTATGCTTGTTCAAACTCTTGTCCAAACTCTCATATTCAGAGGCTTACTTTCTCTGTTTAGACTTCGACTATCTAGAGTCATATGTCTTTTGGTTCGGGCTTAATTCGGTTCTACGTCCGTGAATGGAAGGAAATGAACATTGTGAAACACCACGAAAACATACATCTTTCCAATTGTTGTACAAACGAATTAATCTACCGATATTCCACTCCGCCTATCATACCGCATGCTCCTAACTAGCTGATATGCTCCCAATTATGGATGTCCTTCGTTGTAGTTTCCTGTTTACAGAGTTAATTAATTAGCCGGTAGTTGTATGTGTGTGGGAGCGAAACGTTCCGAAACACGCAATAGTGAATCGTGTTATGCATTTTTGTATACTTGGCCTTCATTGATTATTAACGAACGCTGCATTATTGCGAAAGGATTGCATTTGCATACATTTATAATACAGTGGAAAAGTATGTTGTCTTTCTTGCTGCTCCATTTAGCTTTTCAACATTTTTTTTTCTCTTTTGGCATGACGATGACACGTACAGCATTCGGAAGCCGACTTTTTGGTGTGCTTTCATCCGGCATCAAAGAGATGTACATTGAAGCATTTAATGCTTCAAAGCCCATGCATCTTCTCTCGTTTAATTTTTAATGATTAAAAAAACAGCAATATGCAGTGATAAATTCCAATGCAAACATGAGGAAATCATTTTCAATTACTGATTAATGATTAATCAAAGGTAATGCCTATTATCGATACAGGGTTTGTTGATTAACGAGCGACGAAGATGAATTCACTTCATTCATTCAATGGAGGTATTTGAGAGAGTTGGTGTGTTTGGCAACAGCGCTAGGTCCTAACACGACCGGACCGGGTTCAAATCCCATTCGGACCGTCCCCCCGTAGCACGGTGTGACTAGCCTGCTACGTGGTAAAATTAGTATAATACGGCCTGGTCCGTTCTAACATAGTAAAAAAAATATATATACATCTTCTTCGATCTGCTGGTAATTTAAAACAGTATCAAATGCTGTTATTCAAGCTGTTAGGTGTACAACTGACACATTAAAGAAACTGAAATATAGGTATAAACTTAAGGTATAAATGCTGCTGTCATGTATGCTGTCATGTCATGTAATAAAGAACGAGTCAGTATGAAGTAAGCAGCCAACCACTGTGGATCGTTTAATTGTCCTCACTCAAATTTCAATAGGTTATGGGCCCAGGGCACTAACAAGAACCACGTGTATTGTGAAAAGTAACGAAACATAGTACAAAATGAATGAAGAAAAGTTTTGGTTGTTCGATGGCACAAATTTCGGAAATTGGAAGTTTCGAATGGAAGTTTTGTTGGAGGATAAAGGTTTNTTTAATGATTAAAAAAACAGCAATATGCAGTGATAAATTCCAATGCAAACATGAGGAAATCATTTTCAATTACTGATTAATGATTAATCAAAGGTAATGCCTATTATCGATACAGGGTTTGTTGATTAACGAGCGACGAAGATGAATTCACTTCATTCATTCAATGGAGGTATTTGAGAGAGTTGGTGTGTTTGGCAACAGCGCTAGGTCCTAACACGACCGGACCGGGTTCAAATCCCATTCGGACCGTCCCCCCGTAGCACGGTGTGACTAGCCTGCTACGTGGTAAAATTAGTATAATACGGCCTGGTCCGTTCTAACATAGTAAAAAAAATATATATACATCTTCTTCGATCTGCTGGTAATTTAAAACAGTATCAAATGCTGTTATTCAAGCTTCCCACGTTTCACACAGGAAATGATATCTACTTCAGCTTGAATCCCCCGTGCGGTGTTTATAAAAATAAACGATTCCAACAGCACACCTGTTAGCATTTTCTTGCCAACTTAGTAAAAGGGTACAGGACAGCAAAATAACACAAAGGTATTTTTGGGTGCGATTTGGGTGCACCACAAGAGGAAGAGAAAGTGAAACATATTATTATCTCATCCGTTTTCACATAGCACGCGCGCATGTTGGTTATGACAATGTGTTGCAGGTAGGGTAGATGAACTACCTTTAGGTAGACGAGAACGATGAAGCAAGTAAAATGCGGTTCAGCGCTCCTACGCGTGCCCATCGGCTTCGTGTTGCCGTGGAATGAATGATCAGTGACTGTGAAAATGCCACTAAATAGTTGTCTTGTGAACAATTGGCCTCGGGACAAACGTGGTACCGTGGGGTAAGTTGAGAGAAGATATTTTATAATTAACGAAATAATTGTTGGTGTGTGCGGCAACCACTCGCGGCGTCTTTGTCCCGAAGCGATTCTATAGAACGACAAAATGTTGTCTGTCGTGAAATGTACCGTGCTAAAGAGCGGTATCGAGAGGATGTTGGGTAAGATTCTATTTGGTGATCCACGTAGCGAATGAAAGAATGTCTTTCAACACTATTTTACCAGCCCGTACGCGTCAAGGAATGTTGAAATAGAATATTTTTTTCAGAAGTTATGGTAAGTGATAACAAGAACAGACCAATACATAACGTGTCTTGATTGCTTGTGTCAATTGTGTTTGTTTGAATAGTAAAATGAAGTATAATAGCATTACGGCAATAGGTCGTCATTCAAGCGACAAAAAGCCTGTCTATTATTCTTTGCATAAGACTATAATACATTTCTTAGCAATTTACTGTATACTTTTTAATGGTCTTTACGTAGCAAGGGCTATCCGTTATGCAGCTAAGGAGATGTATAAATCGAATGCTTTTGTACATGAGGTATATCAACAATTAAAACAATGTTACAAAACTTTGGCGCAATTAGCAGTGCGCTGTACACTAAAATAGTACAATACCTGTAAGGCATAAGATACACGAGAATTGATCGGGGTTAGTTGGGAAATCCTGAGCAGCTTAGCAGCAGTGGAACAGGTTGCTATTAAAATTATAATTGATTTTACTTTACCTTTTTTACTGATCCTTACCTTTTTCTTATGATGGGACGGCATACTTTTCCGAAAGCACCGAAAAGACCGAAAGCAGATAGACAGATTTTAAAACAGATCCACCTCGATTGGTTACGAATTCTTCACTATTGATGGTGCTAACCGATTCTGTGTTTCACGTGAACCTCACTAGGTGTTATATGTATGCGTGATGTCTTTCACGACAAATTTCACTCTTCTGTCACCACGTTCCAACGTTCGACCGTACCACAGCTTCAGATTGCAAACGAAGGCGAGGAAATCGGTCGTTGGAATACTGTATTCTTATTTTTAGAACCACAAATCAGCAGTCCCACAAAGTTACAACGATGGTGGTTTCTTCTCTTTTCTATCGCATCGCATCTATCGTTCGTTCGTGTGATTTTGTTTCAGTCCCGCTTGTTGGTAGTAGTTCGAATCATGCTTGATTGAGCGTGAGGCCACGAATCATTTTCACATGAAAATGCATGAAATTTGAGCTGAAACCTGCACGCCTTCGCGATATAGTTATTTATTTATTTATTATGATCTCCCGCCTGGAGCGAAATGGAGCCACCTGGTCCGGGATGTTACCGACAAACCGCAAGGAAAGGTTAACACCGTACCAGATGTTACCGATCAGTATAATTTGGCATCGTTTCACAGTCACATTGCCCGATGACTGGTGCAACTTGTTGCTTCAAGCAACTCGCATTTTGACACATCGACACATGAACTGCCCCTGCGGTACTCTTGGTTGTAGCGTGTCACCGAACGCGTGACGTACGGTCAAATTCACCGTGACAAATGATGGACCGATTGCGTCGATCCGAAGTGACTTTTTTGCGTGTACATGCGCGCGTGTTACCCACCGTTGAAGGTACTGGTAACTTGAGATGCGTCTGTCAAACAGTCAATTAAACGTTGCCTGAGGGTGCGTGTGGCCCGCGAAAAACACTTTTCTCATGCTAATTTTACTCTCAATCAAAGCGATTCGTCAACTTGTTGGCAACAACACAGCAATGAAAGTTTTGTGACAAATGTCTTTTCCCTTTTCCGTTTGAGCCCCATTCACGCTGACATGTGTCATGTGCACTGTTTCACTTGTTTACTCTCACAATCACTCCAACGAGAAACCCTTTTGTTAGAGTTATATTTTTCCTTTAAACACCAAAAACAACCATCCAACGTAACACGACCGACGGGTTCTAAGAGACGTTTCCTACTGATGGTGTTCGTGTCAAGTTGCATTGCAAGCAGCGCACGATCTGTACTTTTAGGAAGCGTGTATACGGCACAATATAACGATAGGTAACAAAACAATCCAAATAATTTCAGCTAGGTTGTACAAATGCATATACGTAGGAAGTGAAGGTAATTATAATAATTCCATGATCCCAATATTAAGATAATTATTATTATTTTTTTATTATGTTAGAACGGCCTGGCCGTATTAGACTAATTTTACCACGTAACAGGCTAGTCACACCGTGCTACGGGGGGACGGTCCGAATGGGATTTGAACCCGGTCCGGCCGTTTTAGGGACTAGCGCCGTTGTCAAATACACCACCGGGCCGCCCCAGATAATTATTTTACACTTACGATTATTTTAAACTCAGTTTCGTTCCTTTAATTTGTTTCACATGTATATAATTAGTCACACGGGGTGAAAATTTATCATAAGCTCCATCCTAAGTCAATTTGGCGTCTATCTGTCATTAGTTGAAATCTGGTCCAACTACTCGCACGGTGTAATATAATTAATGAATGTTGTATGTTATTTTGACACTCTGTCTTTCCACCATCATCGCCGTGTTTTGTCACCGCTTGTCACCTGAAAATATGAAATTTTTTAACGCATTTGGAATGAAAAAAGTCGAAAAGTCGGCAAGATGTCAGAGCAAATATAAAGAGCCAAATGAGAGCGAAGGGGTCGAGATGAGGTAGGGGCAAAGTAATATTTTCGGAGCATGACATTACATGCGTGCGAGAATGGTTCATGAAGAAAATGAGTTACAGTGCTGCTATGCCAGGGTAATCCAATAAAACACTACGTGGTGCTTTAATGTCACACCAGGAAACTTAGAAGAATTTTGAACCGGGGGAGAAACATCCACCGTGCAAATATTTGGCAAAGTATGTGTCGATGTGTGACACGATCTGCAAGGTTACCGAAAGGAATAGCACGCGCCGCGTACGGGTAATAGTGTGTGGAATTGAGTTTTCTCCACTTGATTTGCAAGAGTCAACATTCGTATTCAAAAATATTTTGCATTCGAGAATAGGAACTAAAACTGAATCTAGATTCTATCGTTCGCTAGTCAGCGATTTTAACTTTGGATTAGTTAGCGATTTTAAATACACCGAGCGGTGAGCAAACTTTCTTTGTTTTCTGAGGCGTTCACAATGAACACTGAACACTTTTGCAAGTCAGACGTAGGTAGAGCATAGTCGTTAGTGATGAAATTAATAGCAACTTATCAGTCGCACTTTACCATATGTAATCTTTCATTGGTGTAAATTTTCACGCTTACATATATTTTTGACCGTCAAAACACTGACACCTATTGCAGATGGAAACGTATTTGAAAGTTAATGTGCTGACAGCTCTGAGCATACAAGTGATGTTGTTATGCTTTGATTATCTGCGATATGAACGATTTGTTGTCCCCAAAAAGGTAATTGAAATACATCCCTGGAATCGAATGTATAATGGACAGTGAAGGAACCATGTGTTTGTTGGCAATATACTTCACGCAATTGATGATGGTTCTGCTGATGCTTTATCTCCAGTGAGAATTATGATGACTGGTTCATATGAATTACTTCTTTGTTATTAGTTTTAGTTGTTTTTGTTAGTTTTACAATTGAAAATTTCAGCTACCCGTAATTAGAAACATCGCTATCAAGAACCAACAGATAATGGAGACGCCTGGTCCGTCATGCCAATGAAAAATTGTCCTAAAAATCTAGACAAATTAAAAAAAATATCCATTAAATTCGCAGTACATCGTTATAACGTAAACTATTATCATCATTTCATTTCATTACCTTCCCAAGATCGTGATTCTGTGAGACATTATTAAAATATATGATGCTCCGAGGTGTAACAGGCGATGGAAAATGAATTTTAATTCATCATTTTAAATCAATCCTTCCGGGGTTTGGGCTTGTGCTTGATGTTCCCTTCTTTTGTACAGGTCCTCATTTGCTCATTCTACACCAACCGCAGTAACCGCTGGTGCAGTAAAGTTTCGGTCGGGTGGCCGCAACAATATTTTAAATTTAATTACTGTTCGGCACGTAATCGTGGTAACCTCGCAGACGCGGGACAGTTTTATAACTTCCGTAAGGTGCTGTCGGCATTCGGGTATAGAACGCAAAGAGTGTAAGAAATGATTGGATATTGTAATTATACCGCATCCGGAAGAGTAGAAGAAAGGTGGGCTGGTAGGGCCAACCAGGAATACTTCCTGACTACGTGATGTGTTTGTGTGAGGCAACAAGAATGTTCATTGGTGATAGAAGGATAATTAGGTACGATACTAGCGCCAGATTGTAGTCGTTGTAAATCGAAATAGTAGCACAGAAAAGGGACACAAATATTGATAAAAAACGCATTAACCATTCAATAAATGGATTAACATTAGTTATTTTACGATATTGGAAATAAATATCTTTCCTGACTATATCTAAATAGTTATTTTACGATATTGGAAATAAATATCATTCCTGACTATATCTAATTAGTCTTAAGTAAAAATAGTCACAAATGAACCGATCGATACGAATGAATTGCATTCAAATGATTCGCGCCTTCTTCAATTATGATTTACGATTTATGATGCACATACTAAAAATACGATTTTCCTTGATTTGTAATGTTAAGTTTGCTTTGGTTCCTGAAAACCGGACAAAGAAGTGTAGAAATTTTGTCCAGAATTAAATTTTTCGTACCAGCAGGAGACGTGGATCTCTATTCGAAATCTCAGTTTGTCCAAACAAAGAGAATAAAAGTTATTTTCATACATTTAGAAACATGCATATCTTTCGCAGTTTTGTACGAGCGTAGAACTATAACCAGCCCGGTTATCAAGTTAATTAAAACATACCAATAATATACGCTGTAATACTTCTGTGACCATTAATTTATGTTATTTGTTGTTTATGTTAATGTTGTTCAAATCGCCATCAATTAGGTAACATTTTTATCCTACTCAAAATCTGTAATTTCTATCACACACCAACAACCAATCTGTACAAAGTGTTCTTAATCGAGCTTTACCACCGTTTTCACATAATTGTTCACATGTGTATGTTCCCATGATACAGTCCAATTAGAAGCGGTTAATTGAATTTTCCTTAACGAATTCCAATTAGAGGATAACGGCTAGAACACAACGATTAAATGCTAAAGGATTCCACAATTCACCGTCCGGCTGAAAATCAACAACGCTGGTTGCGTTGTTGCGTAAATCTCCGATTCAGCATTGATCGTTTCACGCAACACAGCCCAGCAAAACGGTTTGTTGGCTGGATTTGAAACAGATAAAGCAAAGCTTGGTCGTATCCGGCCTAGTAGACGGTAAATTTATTAACTGGCCCGATTTCTCTTCGACTGATGGAGGTTCCCGCTTGATGTTCTTATCGCTCCCGTCACACATGAGACATGAAACACCCATGATAAACCATTCTACCCTACAAATCTAATAGCAACTGGTGTACGATCCGGTTCCAATTTCGATATGGAATAGTGTCCATGGATACATTTGTAACCACGAATCTAACCACGGTTGTGTAAAAGAAAGAGATAATAAACGATGTCCAGTATTGGAGAACGATTCGGTTCCGGATGTTTGAAACGTACACGCAAATTGTATGTCCTGTTTTGGATGATAAATAAATTCAGAAAACCATGCACAGAACGCTTCGAATGGTAGTAAGCAAATTATAACAAAAAAAAAAACATTTTTACTACCAAAATTTACTTTATTTCTCCTTTCGCAGTATCACCTTTCTTTATACATCTTTAATATTAAATAAATAAAACAAAAATAATAATGGGGTGGCCCGGTGGTGTATTTGACAACGGCGCTAGGTTCCTAACACGGCCGGACCGGGTTCAACTCCCATTCGGACCGTCCCCCCGAAGCACGGTGTGACTAGCCGGCTACGTGGTAAAATTAATCTAATACGGCATGGTCCGTTCTAACATATTAAAAAAAATCTAAGTTTAATGTAATATTTTCTTCTCTATAATTGTACAGAGATATTTTGTTAAAACTAAAGTAAAGTCTTATTTCTATGGTTTGTTTTCTCTATTGTAATGAAAATTGTAAAATAAATACATGAAAGTCACATGCATGTTGTGTATTTGTTTGTTTCCATTACCATGATAAAAATTATGTTTTAAGTCTAGGGGCACATAATTTTCTCACATTAAACAATGAAAAAGCCACTACTGTTTCTGAGCCACTGTGGCCACATCAACAGTGCAGATTCAAAATTACTTCCTTAACCTTGTTACACTTTAACTCAATTTAATTTCGCTGGAGCGAAAAATCGAGCTATCCAGCGATGACAGAACACATCTTTCGCTAGGTGGAAAACGTCTTCAAACGGGGTCGGTACAGTTTGGCAAGAAATCCAATTTAGAATGTTATTGCGGCGATCGAGAGAAGGGGTAAGTAGTGTCGTAAACGCAAGAAGCCAAACATGCAGTTTTGTGCAATTGTTTGAGATGCGCCCAACGAAGGAAGTTTCGGGTTTGTGGTTTTGAATTACCACTCCGTGGCCGTTATGTTTCCTTTGGTTAGTATGATTTTTGGAAGTTGGGAAGTGAACCATCAGAAGAATGATGCTGTTTGATCAGTTCCGCGACTGTCACAGCTGTTTGCAAGTAGCATATGGTGAAGGGAAAGCTGTGAAAAATCCTTGTTGTTTTTGTAAAACATTTGTTTGTATTTGAGAAGGGGTTTCGTCAAATATTTGAAATGCTCTTGTCCGAATTTGAAAATTCCTGGTGGTTTTGTGGAATGCATATTTACGTGGATTTTCGTTTGTTCTCATATTTTGCTTGTAGAATGACTGTAAGTGACAGTGGTAGATAAAGCAAGAAATGGCAATGGTTGATGACCCAAACCTGCGTTGGTTTTGCCAACGTCTTGATTGAAGGTAATATGCAAACCATTAAAAAATGCGTTAATTGCAAGAGTATAAATTACCCTCTAAAGCATAGCACAGCCTGGCTAATTTCATAACACCTTCCTCGATATTATTGAAAGCCTTGAATATAATTATTGTATAGTTTTTTTTTACCCGCATTCATCAACAGTAATTCATACCACGTCCTGCACTAATTTTAGCAAAAATAGTAGAAAAAATTGTCAGAACCCAATTACATTTTAAATTAGTGCATGAGCCCTTCTATTTCAATGC
>STHB01000011.1:1369025-1381589 GCA_018908115.1 Anopheles rivulorum
TCCTTATCACACACACACACACGCACGTTTTGTCAACAGTCAACGCTAGGAACGTCCGCGTTGCGGAATGGTGGCCTCCGTACTGGATCTTCCGTTTTTAGTTCGCCCAACACTTCGATTGGTAACGCGCGTACGGTGAGCTTCATTATCGATCTCCTTCGCCACCCTTTCGGTGCGATTAATTTATTGATCTTACTACGGTTGCGCCGATAAGATAGCAGCGCACCTTACAAGGCGTTAGATCTTGGTGGATGGCTTTCGAAGGAGTACAAAAAATAAATAGAAGTGAAATCGGTTTGTTTAAATTGTGCACGGTCACGGACCCGTTTGCATGTGGTTTCGTTTTAGGCTAGCGACAGATAACCTCCATGTGTGCCTGCTGAATGTGGCATTGCTTCGGTGAGCTTTCGTACTGCTTGCGCTACCACACGATAGATGGCGCTCACGAGTGAACATTTGAATTTCGGACCGTTAAAACGAAAAGTTGCTAGGAAAAAATTGAATATTTCAAGGACGTTTATGAATAGCTAACAAATATAGATTGCTAAATGAATGGAATGTATGGGAATAAAATTAATTATTATAATTTTTTTTGCTAAATGTTAAAAAATAACCTCCCATTGTTTATTGCATATTAGCAGGTGCCACAAGATTGGGCCATAGACATCGAGAGATGAACACAATGTTGTTCCAATTATTTCCAATTTCCTCAGAACCATGCAAAGTTCCACCTTCAGTCCAGCTAGTGTTACCACACCTCCTCACAAGCACTTATCAGCTTGAAGTATTCTCCGGTGCAGATGTTTCGTTCAAGTGTTTCTTTGCCTAGTTTTTAACTTTGTAAATATTTACAGCTCATCACAGCGAAATGGAGACACTCTATTGTTTGAAGTGACACAACATCATGCTAGATTGGGGGGAAAATTTGCTTATCACAAAAAGAAAATTGCTGTCAATCGCGAAATTACATCACAAACCAAGTAATTCTTTAATGGGGAATTTTTGCTTACGCACACAAAGCTACATGATGCGAAATGATTCATAAAATGGAATAAATTAGAAGGTTTATTTTATCACTCCCCACTCCAAAATTAGCGTTTGCCACGCATTATTGTATTAATGAACTTCCGTGTATCGTGCGCAAATTGCACCGTCAGCAAACGCACTCTGCCATGTCACGTAGCTTTGGCGAAAGTCTCGCCCAGAAAAACAATCGTTCAGCGCTATCTCAACCGAAACCGGATTGATGTATGGTTCTGTGGTAGTGTGGGTGATGGCCGACATTCATCAGCCGTATCTCACCCGCACCTGATGTAGTGCGACACCGGGCACACAACGTGGACAGCTGGACGGTTCGAGAAGCGCCGGTTCCATTATCTTATCTGATCAATATCCAAAACAGACCAGACCGTGAAGCGAATGTGTGTGATCGTGTCGTGGTATATGGCACACCAGCCAGACCGGTGAAACGTTCAGTAACGCACTGCAGTCTCGTGTGCTAACTAGTGTGGTCTGTTGACATCAAGCATCGAACGAAAGACACGACAAAAACTCAAAAGCAACCAAAAAACGATGAGCGTCAAGGTGAAAGCGCTAACGAAGGAAGTGTTCTCGGCACCGGTTGCGGATCGAAAGATGATCGTAAGTGTTGATCGCTGCAGACAGAAGGTGTTCAGGTGTGCGTTCTATTCGATCTTTCGTTCGATCGTTGTGTTTACAGACCGTACGTCCAATACCGGAATGTTTGAAGCGGAAAGCGGCAGAAGAGCTGAACGAAAAGGAAGGCATCATTGCGGAGGAGCTGGAAATGATCAAGACCTGGATCAGACAGTCCNAAGCGCTAACGAAGGAAGTGTTCTCGGCACCGGTTGCGGATCGAAAGATGATCGTAAGTGTTGATCGCTGCAGACAGAAGGTGTTCAGGTGTGCGTTCTATTCGATCTTTCGTTCGATCGTTGTGTTTACAGACCGTACGTCCAATACCGGAATGTTTGAAGCGGAAAGCGGCAGAAGAGCTGAACGAAAAGGAAGGCATCATTGCGGAGGAGCTGGAAATGATCAAGACCTGGATCAGACAGTCCGGCCACATCCGGGGCCGGATGGAGGAACAGTTTTTGCTTGGATTTTTACGCTCCTGCAAGCACAGCATGGAACGCGTGAAGGAAAAGCTGGACACGTACTACACGATCCGGTCCGTGCTGCCGGAAGTGATGCGCAACCGTGATCCGCTCGATCCGTTCGTCCGGAAAGTCATCCAAATGGGGTAAGGTTTCATGTGACCGTGTGAAAAAAGACAAAAATAGCTCAACTCAATCATGTGCTATGTTGGACAGTGTGACGGTGCCACTACCTAGGACGGTTAATCCGGACGATCCGAAGATCATTCTGATCCGGGGCGATGCGTTCGATGGTGACGTGTGTGACTTTCCCGACATTCTGAAGGTGTTTACCATGATCGGCGACATACTGCTGCGGGATGACGATCAGATGATGATCTGCGGCCAGGCAGCCATCATCGATCTGGGCCATTCGTCGAGCAGCCATCTGTTTAACTTCAATCTTTCCTTCCTGCGCAAAGCGTCCATCCTGAACCAGCAAGCATCGCCGCTCCGGCAGAAGGGATTCCACTTTATCAACACGCCGAAAAGCTTCGACATCGTGCTGAACATCTTCAAGGGACTGATGACGGAAAAGAATCGCAAACGTACGGTACGTATCGATGCCTTCTGGATGCATCCACCGTATCGCGTGCGTAACAATTGTGCGCGCGATAAGGAACCCTTTTTTTTGCCGTTGCGCTATCTAATTGGTACGAATTTACCCCTTTCCTGACAGATCGTATCGCACGGTTCCAGCCTCGAGTCGCTGCACAAGTACTTCCCCAAGTCCGTACTTCCGGCTGAGCTGGGTGGAGACCTCGGACCGGTGCAACAGTTTGTGGACGAATGGGAACAGCGGCTCATAGAGAACCGGACGTACCTGATCGAGGAGGAATCGCTCGGTGTGGATGAGGGCCGGCGAAGGACCACAAACCCACTAGCGGAAGAGAAGGATCTGTTCGGGACGGCAGGAACGTTCCGGAAGCTAGAGTTTGATTGAATTGCTGCTGGGTGCTGGAACACCCCCCGCTCAGAAATGGAGGAGCAAGCTGACGTCATCGGCGATGGTTTCTATCATAAAACACTTTCCCCCTTCTAGAGAAAGAGAGATTTTGGGGGGATTCACTATCATTTCGAGATAGGGTATGATAACGACATACAGCTGCTTTTGTTATTAATAAGTACCTTGATAAGATAAACTGATCGATAATTAATGTAATAATGTAATATAATAATTAAATGAGAGTAAAACTCTGTTAGGCTTAAGAATAATATCAAAATAATACACTTTAGTTATCGAGTAGAACGATGCGTTATCATCTTTATTGTACATTCCTTCAAAGTTGCTCTCCTCCACCACGAACTGTGCTTCACGCTACCAAAACGTTTGATGTACTGAGCTACTGAGTAACTCATCGTAGTGACAGATACCTCACTCTCAGTGAGACGCATCCAATCAATCTCACACATGCTGACGTTGATTCACTAGTGAGTTTTGTAAACTCAATGAGTGAGTTAGTAGCTAATAAATCCATTGTATTTTAAATCAAAAAGTCACCTGTTTTTTCGAAGATTGGTGCGATGTTCTGTGAATAGAAATTGTCACAAATATACAGAATCAGGATAGTCTGTGTACGCAGCGAACCACATAACTGAACAAAATTTCTGTTCATATAAATGTAGCCGCCTGGTTTTTGTAAACCATTGAATTGAGAATGATAACAATATATTTTAAATGAAGAATATTTAACCCTGAAAAAGTAAAGCATATTTTTTCATATAAATTATACCACAAATGATCATATTTGTACCCTACTAAAGAACAGCAGAAAGACTTTTCTACGGTCCGAACTAGATTGTTCGGCGTTAATCTCATCTCATAAGAAACAATCGTCTCGATATCACACCACCAACACACGTGTGTACTGCTAATAACGCCATTGATTGCACCACACATATTGATTATTACTGCAGACGAATACATCACCGACCTGCAAAAGAATGATTGCCAGACATACGGAACGCCGCACGCACAAAATTATACAAATCCGCTAACTACTTACAAAAGAGTCATAATCACAATCGATATCACCCGCAGCTGGAAGCATTTTTTCTAACGTTCTAACGCGATAAATCGTCTGATGTCGTCTAAAGCTCACCTCGTGCCGTCCGGTTGATGGATGGATATAATTCGCTTACCTTTTTCGCCGATCTGCTCACTGGAACACGAGCGAATATTATTGCCGCCTTTAATCGCTACCAGAACCAATTTCCGTGCCGACAAATGGCGCGGCGGACCGTACGGTTACTTCCGGCGAGTTGCTACTGACCGCAAATTTGCACAATGGCGTCGATACAACCGTACACGCATACGCACACGCAAGCAAGACCGATCCATTACAGCTGTAACTGGCCCAGCAGACGCTGAAACGATTCGTCGGATTTATGAACCGCAATCGAATGGTGGCGAGATGGTGTACGGGAAGGTCAATCGATGTGGTTTCTTTTGAGCTGCGTGAAATGAAATGTATCCCCTGGATAGTGACAACCCAAGTGTGGGTACCTTTCAAACTCTTCGCAGCGAAAGCGCAGTCACCTTTCGTGGAAAGTGCTCATATTATCGTGCTAACTTTCACCCAAACTACACGGTGTATGGGGACATAAGACCCGAAAAAACCAAAACCTCAACTGCTGAAGGTGAAATCTTGCTCGCCCGTGTTTCTTACGAATCAAGACGCATAAATTAGGCAAAACGTACACAGGCGGCATGAAAAGGGATGCAAGAAGTGCCAGTTGGCACTTCACGCCATTTTACCATTTCGGCGGTAAATCGCGGACGTAAAGTAATTAATAAACGACCAGAACAGAACAGTTCGGCCGAATCAAATCCATCCTTGGTGAGGGTGGAAGGGGGGGGGAGGTTAAGCGAGTAATAATGGTAAGAATAAGGGTGCGGTTCATAACAATTCACAACGTTTGTTTCTTTTTTCACCCATTTCATCTAGAAGCTAGTTAAAGGATTAACCTTTCCATTCGCTGTAAGAATTTTAACCCGAGATTTTTGTGTTTGTTTGTGACCGGACCGGTAATGACTTTTGGGGTCATTTTAAGTTGCCAGGATTTTTCTTATCGCCCGACATGCCCAAAAGCAGTAATAGCTATCGAGTGGTAATTTAGGGCACCTGATTCCATCCAGTGCTTGCGGCGTTGATTGTAAACATTCACACCTAACTGTAAGCGAACATGCAAATCAGATGCTTTAGAATATATTTCGTCCCCAGCTTTACGTTAACAAATCACGTGCAAAACACCGAAATGAGCCATCTTTTCACTCGATCTGATGATCGCCTGATGATTTGCTCGTGTTCATTACCCTTTTTTCGTGGTAAAAAAAACATGCTTCTGAACATTATTTTAAAATGTTCACGTTATGGTGCGATGAAACATCTCCTTGTGAAAATATTCTCCTCTTTCAATGTTATTTTGGGGTTAAATGTTGAGTCACTACAATCGATTTCTAATCTTGAAAGACTTGATAATGTGTACAAAATGTCTTGTATACATACCTCAAATTAGGCAAATGGGTTAAATTTTCAACGCTGCGCTTGTTTTCGTTTAAAATACAAGATTAATAGTATGAAACAACATAATTTTTCAATCGTTTCATTATTAAAAACAGATTTCGTTTTACACCAAAGTTTGCGGCACACGTGGCAAGAAAAAAAAGAGATTAAAATTTAAAATATTTTACCGGCTGTCATGTAAGTTGGAAAATAAAATTGTGACCAGATGTCGATAGCAACAGCTCACTGTGGAACTTGCCAATTGGAGTTGTCAACCTCTCACTCTTTTTCTTACTCTCCCTTTCTCTCTAACGCTTCGTTTCGTGTCGGTTTACAGTAGAGTATCGTTCTGCTTCGTTTTCCGTTTAGAATATTTATCATTAGATTATTCGTTCTGTACAATAAATACAATCATTTCGAAGCTTAAAACCATACGTTCCGTAAACATCAAGATTTAGTGAACAAATTCACTCTTTGCAGGGGTGCATTTCCGCAAACAATTCCTTATCTTGCCGAATACAAAAGATAAACAAAGGCCGGATAATCGGGACTCTACTGTAGCAAATGGAGAACAACAAAAACAATTGTCACTCGTGTTTCTTTGAAGCTGGGTTGAAAACAGTGCAAATGTGAACTCTACGCATATTTTCCCCTGTGTGTTAAGCGATCGAACTCAAGCCAGCTTCAAAGTAACGAATGTTTTTCATTTGACATTGAGCCATTACCGCTAGCCAACGCGACCGTGCGAAGAAGGAAGGTGAGTTTTTGCGACCACGACTGAGTCCGGTATCCAGTCCAGCCTGGCCGTTGCTCCATTGGCTCTCTGAGGTCAGCTCGGTGTCCTTTGTGAACCCAGTGGTCAGACAAACGGTGACCGCCGAGCCCTCCGGTAGTGCGAACAAACTTCCCTGTGTGCTTACATTCGCGTCCGAATTCCCGCCCGATTTTCGGTCCCTCCCGTGTGCAATCAGGTGTAATTCCGGTGTGTGCATTTGTGTGTACTTTTCAGTGGTGCTTTGCTGCATTCCCTACTCCCGTTCAGCGAACAAATCCGTGGAAAAGTGAAAGTGCAATATGTCGGACCGGGTACTGCTATCGAAAGATTCGGTCTATCAGCAGATCAAGGATTATTTCAGCGCCAACGGTGCGTCGATTAACATCAAGAAGCTGTTCGACGAAGATGATATCCGTTTCGATAAGTTCCAGTAAGTGTTTCCTGTTGGGGTTCCTGTTGCAGTGGTTCGTTTGATGTGTCTCGCTAGTGCCATTTTCCAATCGGTTTACCATCACACATACCCATACACACACGGCAAAGGTTGCGTTCTTCACGATCATGTCGGACCACGCTTGACCTCCGCGATCTCTAACGACACGGTCAAACGGCTACCAAGTTTGCTCGGTGAAAGGGAACAGAAATCGTGACCGAAAACAGCTAGAGCATACGCTTGGTTACAAACTGTTGCTTACATTTTATGGTACCAAGCACATTCGATGCAATTTGCCAACATATATTACGTGCTTTAGGTAATACGGCAAGATTATGGGAATGTGACGTAAGGCTAAGGATTTCGCCAGTACACAGTGCCGGTTTGCAACGATGGCCGCAATGAACTGTATTTTAATTTACTGTGTTTTTTCGGCTCTTTGGAAACAAAGATAAGAGCTGTTACACGTAACAGAAAAATATGTTCTTGTTGTTATCTGTAATTTGTTGCTGCAGTCAATGTTTAATTTAAAAAAAAATTAATGAATGAAATGTTCTTCAGTATCATGCGAACATGAAATCAGTTGATGATGGCTGAAGTTAGGCTAAATTTAGTGTACAATTAATTTTTTTATACCAATACAATTTGTAAAAATAATTTATGATGCAATAGTTACAATTTTTCAAATTATTTTTAACGGTTTTTTACATATGTAATATAATGCAACCATCACAAAATGTTACTGCAGCAAATCTGTATTGTTTATTATTAATTCCTCATTCATTATTTATTAATTATTCAGGAATTCGCTATTTTTGAAATATTTTTTTTTTCATTTTAAGAAAATATTTTTTTCTAAAAATTATGAAAATGATTCATATTTTATTGTTTACTTGCGATTCATTACAAACAACACAAAATTTCAATACTTTTCCCTATTTAATCGATCGTTATGCGGGGCATTCCAATCGAACGTTTCAGTTGTATTCGTTATTAATGGTTTAAATTGGGCCAACTTGAATTACCTAACCACTGCCAACGGGTATGGGATTAAAAAATGAAAACAGCACGAGAACTCGTATTCGTATTTTGTGAATGTTACTTATTATTACATTTTTCTTTCGAAGGGTGATCTTGTACGCTCTTATTGCACGTGACATAACGCTGTAGAGGGCACGCCCGTCTCACGGCCCATTTATCTACTAAAGATCTTTAATTTTCTTTCACATTCCAAACTCTCCTTGCAGCTTGAAGCTAACGACCCCATCCGATGGTGACATCCTGCTCGACTACTCGAAGAACCGCGTGACGGACGATGCGTGGAATCTGTTGCTGGAGCTGGCAGAATCGCGCGATGTCGTGAAGATGCGCAACGACATGTTCAACGGCGAGCGGATCAATGTGACGGAGAACCGGGCCGTGCTGCACGTGGCCCTGCGCAACCGCTCGAACAAACCGATCCTGGTCGATGGTAAGGATGTGATGCCGGACGTGAATGCCGTGCTGGAACACATGAAGGAGTTCACCGAACAGATTCACAGCGGTGCGTGGCGCGGTTACACGAACAAGAAGATTAGCGACGTGGTGAACATCGGCATCGGTGGTTCCGATCTCGGTCCGCTGATGGTGTCGGAAGCGCTCAAACCGTACAACCAGGGCATCCGGTCGCACTTTGTCTCGAACGTGGATGGCACGCACATTGCCGAAACGCTCAAGAAGCTCGATCCGGAGACGACGCTGTTTATTATCGCATCGAAAACGTTCACCACGCAGGAGACGATCACGAATGCGACCGCCGCCAAGCGTTGGTTCCTGGAGCGTTGCCCCGAGAAGGAGCAAGTCGCGAAGCATTTCGTCGCACTGTCCACCAACAAGGAAAAGGTGGCCGCGTTCGGCATCGACACCAAGAACATGTTCGAGTTCTGGGACTGGGTCGGTGGACGCTACTCGCTCTGGTCCGCCATCGGGCTGTCCATTTCGCTCGCCATCGGGTTCGACAACTTCGAGAAGCTGCTGGAAGGTGCCCACTACATGGATAATCACTTCATGACTGCACCGTTGAACGAGAATGTAATAATCATGTCCTCTGGCCACGAATCATCAATGCGATTCTGTAGACTGACATATTTTTTCACTCTCTCTCTCTCTCTCTCCCGCGTGATAGGCTCCCGTAATTTTGGCTCTGATGGGCATTTGGTACTCGAACTTTTACGGTGCCGAAACTCAAGCGCTGCTGCCGTACGATCAGTATCTCCATCGGTTCGCCGCGTACTTCCAACAGGGTGATATGGAGAGCAACGGCAAGGGTGTAACGAAGGCTGGCGAAAAGGTTGACTTTGCGACCGGACCGATCGTGTGGGGTGAACCGGGCACTAACGGTCAGCACGCGTTCTATCAGCTGATTCATCAGGTAAGTGCAAAGTTGTCCCTGTTTCTTTTTTATTTGGTTTTTGCCATAAATTACAAATATGGACAGGTAAAATATTTTTATATCAACAATCGACAGTACGATGTATCTGTTCCGCAAACGATTACAAGTGGCACTACAAATAATTGTATTGATAAGTTCGTCACGTATAATGATAAGGTTACGGTAAACTCTTTTTAGCGATTATATTCCACTTCGCACAAGTATAATCACAATTGTTTTAGTCGGTTTACACCAAACATAAAAGAAAAGTCCACCGTCAACCGAATGATTGATGATGAACGTCGGATAAAATAATCTGGTGCGAGCTTTTCCTTAACGAGCTACTTTTACAACGTTAATTAATTTCATTACTACTAGACGCATTTGTTTTGCCAGTTTGAACCAGTTTGTAACCAGTTTGAACAATTTGACGTCCTCCAGCAAATGCCGCGCCGAAAAACGAACACGAATTGACTCATAATCCTAAATTGACCTGCTGCGGTTTGGCGCTCGTTGCCGAACCTGACTTTTGCCTTTTTATGTTCGGTCACAACAGAGAGCTAGCAACAGATTGCCACCGGAACACTTTAGGGCTGTTCGGGGGGGGAGGACCACATTGTGAGCATATTTTTCAGCACTAATTTTCCAACCATTTCACCTGCTCGTTCCCGCGTGCTGCGTAATTTATCGTTTCCTTCCTTCCGGTGACGAAGCGAAGATTGCCGGTCGACGTGTGGGGTCGCGTGTGGCTCAAGCGTGCCCAAATCTACCGGTGCAATTAAGTGTGGTGTTGTTGGTCACTTTCCGTGAGATGTAACTTTTCACGGTCGGCAATCGGATTTCAATGTGTTAATCTATCGCTAGTTCTCAATGCTATACAAATCTTACCTTTGGTAAGGAAATGAGAAGCAATATCAATTAAGTTATTATTCAAAAAACGCAACTTGTCCCTCAAACACAAAACCAAGGACCATTTTTTTGGCAGGGACAATATCTAAAGCTTCTTACGCCCGAAAGTAGTCTAGAAATCCTACTTTCGATTTGTTTTTGCGTAATTAAAAGTTTTATTCCAGTATTTGCATACTGTTAGGCGTATTAATCCTAAAAATAATAAAGGATGGATTTTTGGTATAAATATATAAAAAAAACCTTTAAAAGTATGTAATTGTTTTGGAAAGGAAATGAAAACATTTAACTTTCCTTTGGCACTTACTACGCTTAAAACCGTACGGCGCAATTTGACACGTCGACACTGGTCTAAGAACCAAAACACATGCCACCTGGCAATTACACAATGCTGCGACGCCACCGTACAATGTAATGGACGAAAAGTAATGTCGAAGGAACTGAACCACTGGCCCCCTCTAGCCCTGCCAAACCTCTTCCCTTTTCTGTCGAGAAGGAGTGAGAATAACGGAAATTCGGTACATTTCAACTTTAACAGCATCGATTGACCAAGCGATATGTAGGGTGACCCCGATGTTTGGCTGTAAATATGGTACCTGCCACGTCGTAGGTCCGCCATGCTTCCGTTGTGGGCTGAGGATTCAATTGTTTTGCTGTGGGCTGTTATACACACAGTCGCCCGGGCACATGTTACTTTGGCAGTACCAATGCGCACCAACGTTCGGTCGGTGATTTGAATAAAATTCGTTATCATACCCCCGTGCCGGGGGGACCATTGTGACCTTTCCGTTAGCCTGATGGTAAGCAGCCGATAGTGTTTATGTTTATGGAAATTTTCTGCAAATTGATCACCCTCACCCTGTCACGAAACAACCACAAAATGTCCACTAACGTCCGAATCGGTCACTGGCTATAAAATCATGTTTCGCCCATTGGTTTGCCATGGCCATTGACCGTTTCGTGGACCGTATGATGAAGGATCAATATCGTACAATTGCGTCTTTACTACGCGAGGTTTATTTACACGTGCTAATGATTCTTTGTGTGTTTGTTCTCTTTTCTTTTTTATCCAGGGCACACGGCTCATTCCGTGTGATTTTATCGCACCGGTACAGACGCATAATCCGGTAGAGGACGGTGCAATGCACACGATACTGCTCGCCAACTATCTGGCGCAAACGGAAGCGCTCATGATGGGCAAATCAGCGGACCAGGCACGGGCCGAGCTGGAGAAGGTCGGTATGGGTGGGGATGCGCTGGAGAAGCTGCTCCCTCACAAGGTGTTCACCGGCAACCGGCCGACCAACTCGATCCTGGTGAAGAAGGTGACACCGTTCGTGCTCGGTGCGCTGATCGCGATGTACGAGCATAAGATCTTCACGCAGGGCGTCATCTGGGATGTGAACTCGTTCGATCAGTGGGGTGTCGAGCTGGGCAAACAGTTGGCCAAGGCGATCGAGGTCGATCTGGCCGACCCGAACCAAACTACCACGCACGATTCCTCCACCAATGGGCTGATAAACTTCATCAAAATTAACCAGGAGAAATAAGCTGCACCGTTGCACCGATGGGAGGAGATTATTTATTAAACCAAGATAACAATAAGCGAAATGCGAAGAAACTAAAGTACTATATAACACCCACACTCACGTACGTGTAGGCACACCCACCTCACTAAATCTGTTTTCCTGGATGTTATCCCTTTTGGGGATGGTTTCCTAAAACACTTCTACACACACACCCACACACCCTCAAGCTATTCACGCCATTAGTGCTGGCGCCTAGGGTAGATGTTGAAAGCATTGTCTTGCCTCCTAATACGAAACAAAAAAGGAATAGTTCGCGTCCACGTGCTGGCCGTACGTAGCGCTCTACACCTAAACAAGCGGTGCAATATTATATCATTATTAGCAGTAGCTTCGCTATAATGTTATCAAATAAAAAGTATGTATGTTAAACCATGTTTTAAAAACTAATCCACCACCATCTACCTGCGTTAGATTACCATCTTTGTCCTTATTCTTTTAACCACTTGCGTTGATAAGATCCACCGTCCATCGAGTTGACTGACGACAACCGTAATGCTAAAATCTGTATCACACATTCACCCTCCGGCGTGTTTCTACCGAAAAGGGAACCCTTGCACGCTCCAGCAAAGGAAATTAGCGGGAAATTTATGATCCTACTCCATCCACTCCACGTTAAAGAGGCCTTCAATTGTATGGAACTGGGGCACGAGCTACACACTCAATCGCACAATTTTTGGTGCCGTGATATGCTTTCGCTTCGTTTGACCGAGCATGGTTTGATGGTCGGATAACGAAGGCGATGGTCACTAAACTTGAGTTTGACAGTGATGGATGGGCAGGGATGAAGTTTTG
>STHB01000011.1:1421406-1436769 GCA_018908115.1 Anopheles rivulorum
GCATCAACGTAAAGATCATTGACGTCTATATCAAAAAGGGAATTGAAAATTCTGAGTTGTCTTGCACAGTATCTCTTTAGCACCACAGTTCTTCTCACCATCTTTGTTAACTTGTCATCACACTAAACTGTATCGTTCAAGGAAAATTATCTCCTCACAAAATTCAGAACCCTTGCCACAATTGCGTTGGCCTATCAGCACACACACAGGCAAAACGGTTCGATACCTTCCTTTAGCCATTGATTGCAACGCGATTGGCATCCGTAGGCGTTGTCCATCCGAGAAAGGTCCGCATTCCTTCCGTCAGACGTTTGCGATGTGTGTCCACGTCAGTGGATGACTCTGGTCGGCCGTCGCGCACGCAACACACATTGTAGTGGCCGCGTGTCGTTCGGCCACTGCTGTCCCGTCTAGGAAATGGGCTGCACCGGAGAGCGCATCAGCGTATCAGATTGGAGTGGACCGTGGACCCTCGGGGCGGACTTTAACTATGCGACGTGTCGCGATGGACGATTGAATTCAGTTCTAGCCTGCCCGACACTTGGTACACCGTGCTCCGAACGCAGAAGGGCATGACAGTGCACGGGCACTAAACTGCAACATTGTGTAGCAGTTTGAATGAGAATTAATCAAATGCCCTCCCGTCCCGGTTCGTAGCGAAGTGCGTGGTAATCTTCGTGCTGTAAACAGCCAAGCAATGGCAAAGAATGAAATGAAAACGCTTTAAGGAAGATCGGATCGCCACATGGTACAGCCGTTAGCGGGGGTGCTAACTGAATGTTTAATGCCCTCTCACGGCTCTGTGTGTGCCCGTATGTGTGTGTGTGTGCGGACGGTAAGCAGCTATAATCCCCTTTATGATCCTAACTCATTAATAGGCGATCTTGATAGATGGGCTTTTTAGAGCTATCCGCTGCCCATAGGTCCGAAACTGAGTGCTTTGTGTATGATTTACGGTCAAATTCTGTCGGATCGGAAAATCATGAACTTACATTGTACATTTGGCTGTGTGTATTTCCGGGAGAGAGGGAGAGAGAGAGAGAGAGAGAGAGAGGTTTATTTAAATATTCCCCCATTCTATCGAGCCATTCATCATCCAACTTGAACAACTAATCCCGCTTACGAGATAAGATGACATCCTATTAAAAGAAAGGAAGGTGGTTTCAATTTACACGCCGCTACGGCATGATGCTACAAAGGAACACTGTTTAATTTGATGTGAATTTATGTGTTTTTAACGAAAAAGCAAAACTTCTTCAATATCAAACAACCAATTGGATATGTAAATAGCTTTCTATCATCCCTTTAACTAAACCGCCAACTGCTGTACTGTCTCCTACGCAATCGTTCCTTTAGTGCACGATCGGAATGTGCGTTGTTCGCCTTGCTTTTCTTGTCTGTACTTCCTTTATCGATTCGCATAACTCCCTCACGACCCTCATTTTAATCCAACTCCAGCGCATATCGGAAGCGGAAAACAGCGAACAGTGGGCAGACAGCGAACAGCAGAAACGCTCTGCAGAAGCTTGGTGAAGACGCAACCACTTTTTTACGGAAGACAGTTGCCACAGTTGTTAGTTTTTTTTTGGTCTTGTTGCTCACTCGTTTGCGAAGAGGAAGAGCAAATAATTCAACAAAAAAAATAACCGAGTCAAAGACTGATCCATCGCAATGGCGAAACGAGAAGCGTAACGTACACATAATCGAGTTCGACTGCTGATCGACCGAGCGGACCGCGGACGGCTGGATGCAACTATGCGAATGCTCGGCATTCTTCAACCGGGCAGCATGTGATATTTCAATTCGCATCCCCTGCCATCGCAACGATGCTGTGATTGATAAATCAAATGTGAGCCGATGCGATCGTTCGACTTTGGTTCGTTTTCATCCATGCTGCGAAAATGTGTCTCTCGCTTGTGTCGCTCGCTGCAAAACGCACCAGAGCCGGTCTCTACTAGATGGGGTCTCCTGTCTGCATGTGCTTAATTACTTGCCGTTGGCAAAATCCGTCCCGTGCACGCACACAAGATTATCGCCCTTGCGGATCGAATCGGAGTAGTTCCAAGCCCTATAGCCCTAGCGCACAAAAAACGGTCCAATCAGGTCGTGTTCGAGCTTGCGTTTAGGATGCGTAAAGCTTGCGGAGACGGTTCGCTTAGGCTGCACGGTGAAACCATTCCACCGGTCTATGGAGAGAACGAGAGCGACACGAAAGAATGTTTATCATGATGAATTAATCTTTAAGAGCTCGCTGGCGGAAGTGACGTTTGTGTAGAGAGCGCGCGCCCGAGCTATCCGTGGCGGATTATTGCGTGAGTGATGTGAGTGGTTCGATGTGCCATATATATATATATATATCTCTCGTGGCCGTAGACGATCGTTCGATTGCGATCCAATGCGATCACCGTGAGCTGTATGTGATCCGCAGACAAGATGGGCACGTTTCACCAAAAAGGTTTCCTGTTTCTTTTGCTGTCCCTGCCTGCACATCAATAAAACTGCATCGATCTGTACGGTTCGAATCAATCCGGTACGATCGTGACGCTCGATCTTCGAACCGTTTTCGGTGGCTCGGCCTCAGCCGCCGCCGAGTTGAGTGGCGTTTATGATAATAATAAAAAATTAAGAAAATCAAATCTTTAACATCTTGCTGCCCCGGGGGATGAACTGTGGGGGATGAAGTGTGTAGCGTGAAGGGGACCACACTCTAATGGACAAGTTTGGTGGGGGTTTTATTGGTTTGCTGTCGGCGTTCCTAATCAGGTCTTGCTTGTTTGGGTTTTGAGAAGCTTTTGTAGCAGTGTTTCTATTTCTTATGCTTTCCCAGTTTTCCAACGTTCAGTCGGGGAAATGGAATGTCAGTGTTCACCACAGTCGCTCTTTGCCAAAGCGTTGAACTCACTGAGTTAGTTCCCAGTTTTTGTACGGGGGTTTCTTTGAGAATGATTTCTTTGTGTAGCAGCACCGGATACACATAAAAAAACAAACCGAAAACCATGCATCATCGTTCCGCAGTGCACCAAAATCGCAAGTGCGCCAGCGAGTGTCGGGTGAGGAGTAGAAATAGATTTTAATCTCTTTTTAATTATGGTACGCTGCATACACAGACGCAGACTGGCAGCAAATGCTACATTTTATCAGATATACAGGCAGCGCGCATCATTCGACCCAACTAACTGAGCATTAAAAGTCTGGCTGTGTGGAAAGTGTGCAACAAAAAGCAAACAACGCCCAACAGAACCGCGTTTGCATCAGGAAGTCAGTTTCGACCGTCCGTCACTCACGATCGGTGTATGTAAATTTTGCATCGCCCAACCGTGGCGTGTCCCACAGCCACAGTGGATTGTGCGAAGAGGGCCTTCTATTTTGCTTACGAAATTATAAGCCGGGCGCCTGGCGGTTTCGCTAGTCTGCTCAAACATCACGGCCCACCGAAGAATGGTATGGGAATGTGCATCGTGCAACTATTGCCGTGTCCGGTGCATAATGATCGTTCTGGCGCGTTCTAGAAAGAGAGAGAAAGAGAGAGCGAGAAAAGGAGAATAAAAAACCTTGCCAAATGAGCAAAAAAACAAACGGTGAACGGCGAATTGGACTAGAACCAGTCCACATAAAATGCTATATTATGGGGTTCCCGCGGCTAGTTACATTAAGCAGCGGGACAACGGGTAAAGCTAAAAGTCAACCCCAGAGGGGGTGGTTTGGACGGAGTAGCAGTTGAGGGTGGTGGGAAGATTGTGTTTTCTTCTATGATAAATACCAGTTTAAGTTCTTGCGCTTAAGTGAGTTGTATTTGCACAGCACAAATGTCCATCCGTCCGTCCGTCCGTCCGTCTGCTCGGTATGGACCTGAAGGATGGAACAGAACGAGAGAGAGAGAGAGAGAGAGAGAGTGAGAGAAAGGGAGAAAGGGAGGAAGGGAGAGTGCCCTGTGGGTGGGGAAGCTAGGGAAGAAACATAACATGCGCAGACTGCTACATGACGATACCAGTAGTTCTGACGGGAGTGATAAATTGTGAAAATTTACATGCACGCTCGCTATGTTGCGCATCCGCCCGGGAATGGGAGGCTGCTGGCGTGGTGTCAGAACAAATTGCGTCCAACTTTTGCCGTGCCGGGTTGCAAATTTGAGCCGACCGATGTCTACCTCTATGACGTTTGATTCATGGCGCCTGTATCTCCCTTCGCTCGCGATTGTAACCATTTCTGCGTGAGGCACATTTATTTATTTGCGCATAGACGTAAGAGTTTTTTGTTACCTCGCAGATAGGTAGTATAAGAGCTTTTCCTTTAACTTTAAGTAATGTGTTTTAAGTTTTATTGCCACTAAGTACACCGAACACACTTTTCGCTGCTGCTTCTTCACCGTGCCGGTTCCGGTCGTTTTGAGAGCTAAAGGTGTTGGTTGTAACACACAACAACAACAACAAAAGTAAAAGTAAGCCCACTCAGTGAGGCACCCATTAGCTGTAGTGTCTGTAGAAGCTGGTGGCTACCAAATATGTAGAGCAGCCAGCCAAAACCCGTCCATCGGTGCCGTTATTAGCTGTTCGCTAATGTGGTTGTGGCTTTTTTTTCCCCTTCTGGCGGTTCGTTGTGATATAGTGCGGCCGTACCGACAGCTAGTTGATGTGTTTGGTAGCTCCACTCTTTTCTCCATTTTTTCCCTTTTTCCTCGTCTACATGCCGGATAATGGCAATGGCAGTGAAAGTACAACGCGCACTTTTGTACGGAACAGTGCCGGTACACCTGAGCGATTAGTGAGCGCCATCGGTAGCCATGTTGTCCGTTTGAGGAGGTCGGCGCCTTATCGGTACACGATTGCTGAGTGATTTGCAATGGCTTAGTGCACTGTTTATAGCAACGGATCTCACTTGACAGATCGCTTAGGTAGTGGATGGGTGGATCGATTTATCTTCGCTTTAGCTCAAAGATCGACACAGAGTTGTCTATAAACAGGAGAACCAGTAGTTTGATCTATATCAGGCCGAATAAATGCTATAGTTCGAGTCGGGCTGGATAGCTCGTACTATAATTTTATATTATTTTTGTAATAAATTTTACTTCCTGCATTGGAGCATGATTGAATAGCCCCTCAAGTATACTAGCACCAGACGAAACATTGCCAACTACTGACATGCCGAAAGGAAAGTGGTACATTTTTGCGGTTGTTTTGTTTTTTTTATTCGAATCCTGAAGCCCCGGCACTATCGGCACTTTCTACTTTTTATAGCTTTATGGCTGGGTGCTAAACTTTCGATTGCTGGTGAGAAACCTGGTGCCAGTATCCCGTTACACCGGACAACCAGCCCAGCTGCTTTGCGATGGGATGCGGACCAAATAGCAACGGAACTCTCCCCAGCTCCACCGGGATGACACAAAACGGGGGCAAATGGCCATTTCGCGAACCGGGAAGCATTTTCCAACGGCAACATGTCAAAGCTAGTGCGCAAAGTTGATTTGCATATCGATCCACCCCAGCTTGAAGCAAAATTGAAATCCTACATTCGTCATTCACACATTCGCCTAAACGTCCTAAAGATATCATCGGGTTTTACTAGGTTTCGCTGCATTACATCTCGAGCTGTCAGTAATTTTGACAAATGGAGCGAAGCGAAAGTCACTATCATCCCACCATCCCCACCACGGGGGGGGAGTTGGATTGAATCGGATGATCGGGTCGGAACACCCACGTGAACTTATTCCTTGGGCCGTAGGAGTGCAGAACCCGAAGTGTGTCCCGGCTAAACTACTAAAGCCTTTGAACTCATTAAACTCCTTCCGGGAGGTCGGTCAGCTACATCCCTTGCAACGATGGCCTTTCTCTCTCTTTCTCTCTATCTCTCTCTCTCCTTTTCTTTATCTCTCTCTCTCCTTCTCTTCAAGATGCTACAGGGAAGCTAATGATTATCTCATTAGAACGGAGCGGGTTCCATTCCGAGATCTCATCCGTTGTGTCCACGCGCCCACGCACGCTGCTCCGTCCATTTGAAGCGAACGACGTTGTAAGCAAAAACAAACTCCAATAACATCGCAAAACGTTGGCAGGGGCAATGGGACAAATTTATTAATGAAAAGGGAGTTTAATTAAGTCTTGTGCGACCGGGGGCGAAATGCTACCTACAGATGCGGACGGGTCCGTTAATTACGGGCGTAATCTGTGACAATATTATCGGTAAATATTGGAGCAAACGTGTGGGACGGACGCCAAATTGGTGCAACAAAATATGCCGATATGTTGCCCGAATAAATGGAGTTCCTTGTTTCCAGTGGGATAAGCCACGAATGGAACAAAATTTTTGAGGATTTTTTCTCCAAATTTTTCAATCATTACTGAGGATCACGCTGGAGGACATTCTGCACGATTGGGGTGCACATTATACAACGCATTAGCTGTGTATGTGTGTTTTTTTTTTTGGGGAAGATGTGCAATACAGCGTTTGTTGCCATAACCATATCAAGTAATGTGGGGTAAAAAAAACACACACAGAAACACGAGACATGCTGTCAGCACGAAAAACTGTTTACAGCGCACATCAAAGCAACCAGAGCAAAAGTACGCAAAAGCGCAAAAAGCAAAAGTACGCGCAAACACACCAACAAAATCCCCTCTCGAAGAAGGTGGGGAGGTTTTAACCGGGGGCTCGCTTTCAACCTGAATGGCAAACGGAAATGGTGATGAAGATGATGTACGCGATGTGCCATAGATGGCCAAACCTTTCAGCAACCGGTACCCCTCGGGGAGAAACGAGCGAAAAATTGGCGTACGCCGGTTTCGGTACCTACCGGAGTCGGTTGGTAAGTTCGTAAATTCGTCCCATCTAGCTGCGGCGTACCGACGCTCTCGGCCCTTTTTCGGCGTCTGCGAGCACTTCTTGCGGTCTCTTGCCTACCAGTCGATGATGCTACCAGACATTGTGGACCAATAAAGATGCGTCCGAAGCGATGTTCCCCTTAACCAAAAACCCCGCACTGCACTGGGGTTGGAAAGTGCGATAACCAAACAAAGTGCAGTTCGATTTCTGACGACGGCACGGCACATCTGACGGGCCCAACAAGCCTGCACGTCGCAGAGATCGCGAGCGCGCGCGCTCTGGAGACTTCACTGAAGTGGAAAAACGATACCAGTCTGGCGGTTAAAACAAACTTCCAACCCGCGTGTCTTCTGGATGGGTGGGTTACAACGTGCCACCATAATCCGTCCGGCCGTTTGGGCCGTCTTCTTGCTTCCAGTGCTGAGACCCCAGGTGTCCCAACCGCCAGTGCGCTTTGTCTTACCAACGCGCGTTCGAGCATCGTCCGGTCGGTTGTTTGCTCGAAACGGCTCGAGCCCGTACTTTAACCGCCATCTTGTCAAAGACCCTTTGCCTTCCAAAAGGGAGACCCCAAAGCTGCAACCTTCGCGGCCGGGAGAAAAAAAAGGGCCGCTAGAGGTACATTCTCGTCCGAGTGAAAAATATCGAACAAGTAAACAAAAGATCCCCGCTTGCTTAAGGAGGTGAGTGAACTGCGGAGGAAAAGTGACCCGGGTGGATGGGTGGGCAGGGAAAGTGTTTGTGAAGAAACATTGCACATCAAGCGCTGCGTCCGATTATTCATGCTCTCCAGTATGGAACGACGCGGTCCCGGAGCTATCAGGAGCGCCTTGCCCATAAAGTTGCTTACCGGATGGTACATTGACCGTGCGCACCACCGTACCAGCTTTGGCCACGAAACACTGTGTGGGTGTCACTGAGTGGGAGGGACACAAACAACAGCAACAACAACAGCAAGTACACCGAAACTCCTTACCATTTGCTATCTGCTGCGCTGATGATAACAATTTTTCTCCATTACACCAGCTACAGAACCACGTACTTCATGGCGATTTCTTGGCCTGCCATTGGGGGGCGATACTATTTATGGTGGCTGGGTGTATTGACCCGGGCCAGCTAATGGTGCATTAGCGGTTGATAGTGATTTGAAGGGGCAAATATAAATTTACGGAACTGTCCCGGGAAAGTCGGCAGATACAGCGCATTGTCTAATGAAACTGGAGAACACAAAATGTTTACGGCGTTTGATAATGACCAACAAATTTCGTTCTGGACGTGCTAGGTCATGCCCGGCTTATTGTTTCGTACTATTGGCTTATATGCTGTGGGTATTTCAAAGGCCCTTGCAATGTGCAAATGTTCTGCTACTTGTTACAAGGCCACTCCGGATGTACTGGGAATAGCAAATAATTAAACCTCTCTCGCCTCGGCCTACATTATCGCGTTCCCATTGGCACTGGCTATTGTTTTTTCTGCCCTCCCCCCAATGGTGTGTACTTAGCGATGGGAATGGCCGTGTCCGTCCCTTCGGCACGATGCATTCTAGAATTGGGTATTAAAGATAGATACGGCAATGGTAACGAGCATGTCCATGCATTACCAGCTGCACCTCTAGTATGGCAATTATGCATCCCGTGTGCCGGGGAGATCCAATGCCTGCGGGAATCGCAGACTCCATGACCAGCGGTCACAGTGCGCACACACAATGGGAGGACGGTGCACTAACATAACTGTCTCGCTCGGGTAAATAATAGTCGACACTCTCGCCAAGATCTTGTAAGTCTTCCCCAGGTGCGTCCACGGGGAGTCTTCGGCTTATCCGGGTTGGTTTACTTCAAAGGCAAAGTCGCCCGAAGAATCGAGCTCCGTGGAGCTGTTGCTCGGGAAAATTAATTCTATACCTTCTGCGACTTGAAGCTGGAAGAATCGTTCCTCCATTCAGGGATCTTACGTACTACGTTTTCCGTGCGGATTGAAGCAAAAAATAAACCCGGGCGTGGTATTTAATTAGCGTTGCATTAATGGGCCAATCTTGGGGATCCCGACATTGCCTATCATCGACGTTGCGTGATACCGCTAGCTCTTGCTAGGAAAAAAACCCACGCAGAAGTGGGTCAGTCAGGCGTAGGTCCACGTTTCCAGTTGACCGATCGCCACTGCATCGAGTCGGATATTCAAATCCATGCCGAAACATGGGTGGATGGGTGATCCTAAAGCCTGTGCGTGATTACACAATATTTGGAAAGTGAAATGTTCCGCAATCTTTGCGCACAAATCACATCCGGGATGGTAAGCGATACGCAATGCAATTACAACCGGTCGGTCGTAAATAATTATGAAGATTGCATATCACCTTCTTTACGGGATCGGGAAGTTTGGCCGTATCGCCACCAATAGTATGGGGTGGCGAACCCATTCTCGATCGTCTCTTAATTCGCCCAAACAGGGGCCCGAGATGCCCATCTTCCCGCAATGGGAACCCAGAACCACTTTGCACGGATTGTTTTGAATGACGGCACGTTTGCGGTTCGTTCCCTGCCGAGACGAGCCCATATAAAGTCGGAACCGGCCGTAACGTTCACAAATGTGACGGGTTTGCTGTGGTGAGTATACCAGAGCTTGCGGACAGCAGGGACGCTTGCGCCCTGTAACAAAAGAGTGTGTCCAAAATTGGACACAATCACTTTAATAATTTATTGACCGTAATTATTAACCGAACCGTTGTTCGCCTGCCTTCCGATGTCTTAAGAACAAAAGCGACTGGGTCCCCCGGTTACCCTGCTTGTAATGAAAGTAAAAGAACGCGAAACACTTGCCCACACGAAACCCGAGCTCAAAGCGTATTCATTATTGCATGCCGAGCTCCGGGCAGCAGTAGCGTAGCAGCCTTGTCTTTTATGCGTTCAGCAATTTGTAGCAGTCATCCGGGCGAGCGGGTCGACGCGTATTCAGACAGGCAGACGTGATTCGTCAATCGACCATCGGCGTTATGAGCCTGTCAGGAGAGGCTTTATGAAGGAACCTTTTCTTCTTATTTAAGACGGAGGGTAGTTTTTTTGGAGTCTCCCGTACCAAATCATGTTTGTTTGAATTTTTGAAAAACCTTTTTTTGCTGTTTGGACGATGCAATCGTGTCGCAACGGTGTCTCCGCTGGGTGTTTCAGACAGGACGACAACTGGCCAGGGAGATATTACGGTACCGAAAAGGTACCGTTTTTCCGTTGCGCACAATTAAGGACCATGACTCGGTGCAAATATGTGATGGCAATCGAACGAATGCGCCAAGTCGCTTCAGTTCTGGTCGCCCTTCACGTCCTTCCAATATCAATGGACTGTACAGAAACAATATCCTCCGCACGTCTAAAGTCGCAATCCTGTGTTGCTCCCACGCACCGACTCGTGCTACCGTGCGCCGTGGAGTGCGCATGCAGCTAGCCAACCCAATCATCCACAATTCTAGGTAAAAAGCACTTTAAAAGCTGCTAGGCCCGATACGATACCCCCTATTGGGCAACTCGTACCACAGGCACGGTGGCGTGTGTTTCTATCTAAAAAGCCGATTACGCTCCGATAGAACTATTAACCAATTAGCTTATCGAATGACCTTCCCTCTGTTGTGATGTGAGTATGGAGCTTAGAATTGTTTTTTTTTGTATGGCCAGAAGTAGAAGCTTGGATTTACATTCCTGGAACGGGTGCTACTTAAACGGCTTTCTATTTTGTTCACGTGTCCCAATCACAACCGGTTGAGATCTGTTCCGTTGAGGACAATCCAACCTTTTTGCTGCTGCAGCTGATACAGTAACGAACTGTCCGATTGTACTGTCGCTGCTTATGGCATTATGACACTGGGCATCATAAAAATCAAATGTTTACTGCCCGGTGCTAACTTGCTCGTTTGCAGCAAATGATACACTGTCCGCTATATGGACATGGGTCATGCAACCATAAATAATGGACCACAAAAATCGGCCAAAAACCTCGATGGCCCGTGCTCGCACTTTACCCATCGCGACCCGAAAATGGTAAGAATTTGTGGCCGAAAATGAAACATCTCCCACACACACACACACACACACGCACGAAACGACGATTGCATCCACCGGGATGTCCAGGCCGTGAAGCCTTGCCATAAGCGTACGCCAGCGTCGTTGTGTCGCGGTTTCGCGCTGAATGCAGCTCGGCTCGTCAGGAGCGCTCCATTGTGCAGCACCTTAAAACGTATGGCAAACAGGCACAGAAGCACCACAAATCACCGTCCGCACCATCGCAGAGTACATCGCTCAGCAGCAGCAGCAGCAGCAGCAAATAATGTAAATTCCGAAACGGTCATGCCTTCTTTTATCGAATTTCTCTTTCATTACATTTCCCGTAAGAATAACTGTATATTGGCGAACGCGCCGTTCGCCCTTCACTCTTGCGGTGGCTTAGGGTGGCCCTGTGGTGTGTAAGGTTTCAACTCCTGTGCGCAAAGACCGAGCATACAGATCTTCCCTTTTGGTGGCTGGTGGTGGTGATTGTTCATCTGCATGCATGGCTGTACAGGGAGCACCGAACTGGGCGGATGGCAATGTACAACAACGCTTCCAACATCGACGCTGCTGCTGGCACCTTCGAAAAGCGAGTTGTGCGTCGCTCTCGCTCTCTACGTCATTGGTCCGCGCCTGGTCATGAACTCCAAAAATGGCAACCGTTTGGATTCGTGGAATAAATCTGCACCCAAAACCCGATTGGTGGTTGAGGTAGGGATGAGGGGAAGCCCAATCACCCCGAACGTCCAATTACGGGAGCAATTCGGGTACAACCATCTGCATCTGGTGGCAAGCCGTGCCGCAGCAAACCTTACCTTACCTAACCTTATCGCACCGGAGGGATTTATTCGGTGTTGGTAGGAAGAGCTCGCGTTACATATACGCGCTGGACACGTGCTGGCACAATTGTTCGGGAACTCCACCAGAGTGCACCCGCTTGGTGATCCACTCCCGGGGCGAGAACATTGGGGATTTCGTGCTACGTTCGCAGTAGGGCACACGGCTATCCTCCACCGCATCATCATTTATCGATAGCGGGCCAAGACACCCCGTTGGCATTCGCAAATACCCAGCTTTACCGACTACTGACGAGTGACCATTATGTGGCTGTCACAGCACACTTCCTTCACGAAAGTAGTGTTGTTGGTGGTTTTTGTGTTTTGTTTTCGGCAACCGATCTCTAAAATGGCGGACACGCGAGTTGGTTTTGCACCCGCCGGATTGGGCTTCTGGACTTTCCTTCCATGCACTGCACAGAGAAAACCAGACTCGTCCACCAGGCAATGGCACACCACGAAGACGATCGCCCGTGAGTGCGCGCGCGCGCGATGGCTTAATTTATGATATTTATTCCGAAACAATGTTTTGCTTTTCGCACCGCACCGTGCTTAAAGGGAAGATTCCAGCAGCAGTAGGTGGTAGGATGCTACCACAACAGCGTACATATACACACAGTACCTTCCGAAAAGGTCAGTTAATCAAAGTGCCAACATTATGGTGCGAATGGAATGGAACATAATCGATTTAATGAGCCTTCTTTGCGCACATTTTTTTTCTTATTGTTTATTTTTTAAAATACATTTTAAAACAACCAGATGTTGAATTTGTGCTTCCTTCCATTCTAATGGAATGCCATATTATGTCGGGAATTTCAAAACCTTCAAATTCTGTTAAAGAATTAGTTGACAATTGGGAACAGCTTCAGAGATGCAGTTTGCATGATAACTCTCGTGTAATTTCTTGAGTAGAATGACTTTTGATGGCTGGCTGAACCTATTCCCCAATGCCACAAAAGCATTTGGGGAGGATTGTTATTGTCTCCAGGAAGTGCTTAAGATATTCAGCTCCAATAATGCAACTTGAACTTAATACTAGGTTCTTCGGAGTATTTGGCACCAGCCTACTCTGGACTGCATCTCCAATAGTTATATGGATTTAGAGGTTAGTTCTGCTCTTCTTACGTGGAGCTCCTTATGGCTTAAGTTCCCATCAGTTGGGAACTCCCTCTCTAACCTACACCACAGGTTGCAGGTTTGCGACGCGTCGTAGAGTCTGTCGCCGGTGCACATAGAAAGTCATCTTAATTCGCAAACCTACACTACTGCCGCGTCAATACAAAGATTGAAGGCTGCAAAGCCTCCAACGAACGATTTATAGAAATAGCTGCCTTCTTCAAGCTACGTACCATCCAGTGAGTGTTTTAGCGCAGCCCGTCTGCTCAGTCTACAAGCGAGGTACTTTGTGATCTTCTAAGCCTCGCTGCTTCGCCTGTACCCATTGGCGACATTCGACCATGGAGTGGAGTTGAGCTTCACTCAACGAATTCTCGCCGTCTCGTGTTCACCGTTTTCGTTCGCGCCATTTAATGCGGGGGGGAAACCTCTTCGGTAAATCGAACCTTAAACACTCACCCACAGTAGGCGCCCTGTGTCTGTGTGGCACAGATGCCTTCCTCTGGCTGGGCGATCGAAGAAAGCACCGAAAACGATGGCGCAGGGTCGTCGGGATATTGCGAGTGTGCGAGTGTGGTAGCGTCGGAAAACTTGTTTCATGCCCTCGGGCGTCGTCTGCCTGCGGGATCTTCTCTTCCGTTGCGTTGGAACTCTCATAAAAAGGAAGAAGTAGAAGAAAGACACACACACATACGCGTACGGATGGGGAATAGAAATATTTTCGCTGACGAATGTCTAAAGTCAACGCCACCGATGCCAATGATGGGGGCAGCTCAATTCAATCCCTTTGCCGTGTGTCGGAACCCGGTCGGTGTGCGTATTTGTGTGAAGGGGCATGTCCCACCCGGTCTCGACACCCCCGGTGTTTTCCCATGCCCTCTCCCATCGCATCTACAACGCTTTCTTCATTTACAACTCCCCGGCAAGATTACGAATTTAGGTCGTTCCGTTCAGCCGATCGTGCTGCGTGGTACTACAGCACGGCAGGAGCCAGTCAAGATTTATTTCGATGTCGCTTTTTTTGCGCTCTCTCGCTCTCCTCTATGTGACTTGCCTGCTTCACTCCACCGGGAACTGCACCGTGTTATTGGGATATAAATTTCCTTCACTACGCTGACAGGTATTTGTGCTGACTACTTTTCGGTGCCTCGTCTCTTACCTTCCATGCGATTCGTCGTACAGCTTTGCGCCTTTGTGCGATGATCGGGTGAATTCCTGCCAAATCTGTACGCACGGTGGCGACAATCAGGGCCCTTTTAAATGACCTCAAATTCGGTGGTCTCCTAACCTTGACCCATCGCGCAAAAAGTGTGAAAACCGTCGGAGCGGTCTGTAATGTGGTTGTAATATTTTGTCTCCTTGTCCAACCGGATGGAGGCGGAATTCGTGACGGTCCGGGATGTACTCGTGTAACGTCCGCAGTGCTTCTACCTTTTCTTCGTATCTTTCGTTAAATTGCTTGACCTTAATTATTGAGTAGGTCATGCCAAATCGCAACTCCTTCCCACCACGAATCGTTGGTAACCGCTTTTAGCTGGTGCTGTGTTGAGGGGTTGCATACCTTCAGGAGTTCGGCACAAATCGCGCACGGACACGGTCACGGATGCAAACATTTGTTACGGTGCCAGCGGTACGAAAATGCATCATGGCCAACGCATTTCTTTTACTGCTTCACTCCTTTTTCTTTATCTACTTCCTGCCTTCCGTGCGCTCCCTGTGCTGACTTCCCCCTCCCCTCCCTTCCTCCTCCCTAGGTGCATTCCAAGCTCTAGCTTCTAACGTAACCTTTCCAAATGCCTGGCCCAAGCCCAAACAATGTGACTGCAAATTGCATTCACACTCGGCCTCATTTGGACGAAACGAAGCAGGCAAACTGGCAGTAAAGTGGCAAAAATCGGCAAAACATTTTTAGGACGCGGCCAGTTGCACCGTTGGCGTACCGTTTCGCCTTCCATTTGGGCAGGCTAAAATCCTGCCCCCAACCAGGACAGAACGGTTCGGGCTTAAAGTTACGACGAAACAACAAAACAAAAAAAACAGAAACAACCAGCGATCGCGACCGAGCGGGGTTTGCTAAAGCGGAGCAAAGAATCGAAAGATCATTGCTTCTTGTGCGCTTTATCGGAGCCATTAATCATTTGCGCTTGATTCCAACAGAAGGAGCGGGGAGGGGGGAGGAGGCGATGATCGAGAGGGGGGGGGAGGTGGAGGGAGCGTGAAGGGAAAAGGGCTTAGGGTCGGTACACACGGACGAAAAGCGACGCACTTTAACGCAGCAGCAGCAGTATCAGGGCATGAGCGAAAACTTTACGAAAACGCCGTCACTGAAACGACTGATGATTGTTTTTATGTTGCGCTTATTTTGTGTGTCTTTCTCGCTTTATTGTTATTATTATTAGCGCATCGCCCGTCCACACACACACACACACAAGCACGCATGCACGTACACAAACATGCCCTGGCATACGACCGCTCCGGGGAACGGGCGATGAGTTTCGCTGGAATTCGGTTGGAAAACAGTCAATCCACTTCAGCACTTCAACTCCCGTACGCAGCCAGCCTGC
>STHB01000011.1:1436798-1504958 GCA_018908115.1 Anopheles rivulorum
CAGCAGTATCAGGGCATGAGCGAAAACTTTACGAAAACGCCGTCACTGAAACGACTGATGATTGTTTTTATGTTGCGCTTATTTTGTGTGTCTTTCTCGCTTTATTGTTATTATTATGTGCGCATCGCCCGTCCACACACACACACACAAGCACGCATGCACGCACACAAACATGCCCTGGCATACGACCGCTCCGGGGAACGGGCGATGAGTTTCGCTGGAATTCGGTTGGAAAACAGTCAATCCACTTCAGCACTTCAACTCCCGTACGCAGCCAGCCTGCTGGCAAATAACGCTGTCAGTTCGATGCCCCAGCTGGTCGACCGGTGGCCACCGCAAACCTGGTGCGCATTCCACGGTCAACCAAGCAACCGAACCATGGTACCTTCCCATTCCCTTGGGCGTGTTTTTTTTTTGTTCTGTTTCCTTCTGTTTGTCAAAATTTGCCAGAGCCGATCCACTGCTTTTCGGCTGTGGAGGGTTTTTTTGGGGAGGTGGCAGGCGCGTAAAAACGGTAGCGCGATGCTGCGGGCCTGTCAATTCGCGGTGCTTAATGTACCACGAACGTAATTTATGTTTATTAGCTTTTAAACGCTTCGCTCGCCGTTGTTCTAGTGGCTGGAAGCGTTTGAAAGGTTTGCGATGGTGCGTTAGAGAAGGTGAAGGTTTTGCGATAGGGTGCTTTCGCTCGTACCGCGCTGAAAGCAATGCGCGAAGAGTTAATGATTTTCGGCAGTCCACTGTACATTGTACTGCCAGAAGAAGAAAAAAAAAAATGCTGGTTAAAGGCGTTAATAAATTCTGTGCAATTTGTTCTTTCTCCTTCGTGGTTTGTGTTCGCCATAGTAATTAGCTTTATGTGAAGGGGTTTTGTTTTCATGTACCTTCGTAATTTATTCTAAACATTTACGTTAAAGTTATTTATTGCAAATGTTGTGATCTTTTCGCTTTATAAAAGGCAATGCTTAATTATTATGACCTTGGCAAAAGCAAAATAGAGTTTTTCTTCGGGCATGAGCGGTTGCCTTCGTGGAATAGCAAACAATACGAAAACACAGCCTCATGCACCGCTGTAGCAATAAAGCTCACTCAGCAAATCAATCATCGTGAAGATCTGCGCTTAAACTTCCAATTAAAATACTAACTGTACCGAACAGTTTCGATCGAATTTTAACAGCAATCGCTCGCTTGATCACAACCGTTTCTGTTTGGTGTAATTCGCTGCAAATCGTCTCATCGGCAAAAGAAGGCTAGCATCGGCAGCGATCGGAAGCAGTGGATAAAGTTCGCTATAAATATTACCGTTCCGAAGCCCTCTCAGCAACAATAATCAAACTCGCATTTAAATCGATCAATCGGTCGGTCGGTGCGTGTTTTGGCAGCGTCTTACGCAGCGTCTTACGCAGCCATTACGGGCTACAAAATTGGGTTGCATCAGTGCAGAAGAGTAAAGTAAACCTTTTTTTTTTGTATTCTTTTGTCGAAACATGCCCCTGGTCCTGCTACTTTGTGGAGACATGAGTCATTATTTCAAACGATCATTAGTCGTGCTGCACTGCGGACAGAGATTTGCGTGTTTGCCGTTTCGCTTGTCGATGGATTTTGATGGCTTTCTGTTTGTTTGGAAGGCATTTTCGTCCGTCTGCTAATGTTTCTGCTTCTTTACCACGCTCCAGCCAGCTCGAGCCCTCGGGGCAAACGAATTTAAACTTTGTCAAAGCGAAAAGCATAAAAATCATAAAATTAGACTAATTTGTTCGAATGAAATCGTTCGCATTTCGGCGGAGCAGTTCGTTGCATTCTAAAAAATCATTAAAATAATTTTTGGCTTTACGATGAGCATAAATTGAACAAAAGCAAGTAAAAAGTAAAAGCATACAAAAAAAAAGGAAGAAACAAAAATCGCATTCAGAAGGGCTGGTGTTGGCGTTGTTTAGAGATAGTTCTACCAGTCAGATTGAAGACATCGACCGTCTGAAACCGTTTGGCAGCTGCGTGTGAAGACGCGTCTTGGACCGTGCGAAACCGTTCGAGACGTTGCAAAGGCCAACCCCAAGCCGCTGCTGTCGATCGGGAAGCGTATGGCGTTAAAAAAACGAGGGACAAAACAGATACACTACCCTCGAAGAATATCTTCTTAATGCCCGGTGCCAAGCCCACTGTCGACGGGTTCGCTTCCCAGCCCCCGAGGGGTCAGGTTATTTTATTTTATTCTTTTTTCGTTTTTTTTTTACTCCTTGTTGTTGCTGTTCATCTGCCATCAGCTCCGAGCTGCTGGTGAGGAGTAAAAATGTTAAAATATTCCAACTATGCGATGCGCGCAGGTTACGAAGCGATCCTTCCGAGACGCTGACGATGGCCTTCCCTCTTTTCTTTTTCAACGGCAGCAGGAGGACCACTTCGGGCGAACAGAATTTCGTACGGGAGAGAAAGCAAAAACAGCACACGAACGTGGTGGAACATATCGCTTTACTCTTGTGTGCGTACGTACGATCGCTGCGTCGTGTGCCAATGTTGTCTAATGCTTTTTAAAAGCTTGTTCTTGTGTCAAATTTCTTTTCACAATGTTAAGTACAAGTTGTTACAAAATTATTCAAATTAAAAAAGAAAAACAACTTCCAACTCCACAACAAAATTGTTTCGATCGTAGAAAAGATCAATGTCGACGGTTGCACTAGGTGGATAGAAGCGAAATTCCATTCCACTTACACTTCACAAGAATCTTTCAATCACCTCACCGAAGGGCACAGCGTTTAGCGCGTTTTGCTGCGCGTTTTGAAGACTCAGCCGTCTGGTTCGGTTCGGTTTTGCCAACCTGCAGTACTTGCAATACTTCGTACAGTTTCCTCTCTGTTTTCGATCTTTCACTTGCCCTTCATACATTTTTAACAACATTTCCTCCGTGCTTGTACTTACATGCACCCTTTCGTGAGCTGTTCTTCATATATATTTCCCTTTCTTGTGCTTAAAAAATGTCCATATTGTAGCAAACGGCACGTTTGCACTTGTGTGTTTACTCTCGATTTTATTTTTCTCACCTAAAAGCCCAAAGCTATCGCCGCGTAGGCAGCTTTATTGGTTTGGCTTTTCACTTCTGCTAAAATCAATCAACGAAATGGGGCTTTTTTTTGGGGGTTTTTAAATCAACTTCCTCTAATTTCCACGCCGTCGTGTGTGACCATGATGCTCATGAGGTGTAATGAAACCTCCAACAAAAAACGAGAGAGAGAGAGAGGGAAACAAAAAAACAAACAGCACACCAAAATGATGCGGATGGTCTAGTTTTGCTTTTTACCCTCCATATTGTGCACAAACATTCGATTCGAATAATGACCAAATTAAGGCACGTATGGGTGTCCTCGATTTGTGCGATGCGCGCCTGACAGTGAAAGGAATCCGAAAGGAAACTTCCAATTGATTTCCGCATGCTCGCTCGATTGGTTTGTTTGGTGCTTGTGTCCAGCAGCTGCTGGCAGAGAGAAAAAAAGGGAAATTTAGAGCAGACGAAATGAAAAATGCGTAACCACACTTTCGGCAGTGAAATGTGCATTCCGTTCTTGTTTCCGTATTGACGAGCTCATGGTCAAGTTGGGGGTTTTTTTTATGGTGTACACCACGCTCGGCAGCTAGAGCGATGCTTGTTATAGATTATTGACACAAATTCCAACAAGCTTCTTCTTAGGACTTGCACGGTTCCTAATAAAGTTGCTAAATTAATGTGCAATTTACAAAACAACAACAAAAAAAGAGCATTCGAATGAATTAAGATACAGTCAGAGCGCGGGTTCAAACTATTATGCAGATGTTTCTCCCTGAAGGTTGTTAACCGTGTCCGTGTGGAGAACGAACTGAAACTCTTCTCTTCGCGGTGCGATAAACATCAGCAGCAACTCACACACTCCATTATGGAGGAGTGCGAGACATTTGCATTTCCTTTTAGTGGTGGCTTTCCTAATAGATTCGTTTCGTGAGGTAGAAACCAGAATACCACGATGCTAACAATACGTGGTACGATAAAATACGATAGTTAAAAAAATTAGTTTATGAACCATTGGAGCAGTTTCGCGGCATTACAAACCGGCGCTTTAGGAGACACATGTTGTTAAAACCGAATTAGAAAGAAGGAGGACAAATTTATGATCTTTTTCTAATGCCTCTTGCCGAGATTGGTGGCGTGGAATTTTCTTCCCCAGATTGGAATGATTTAAGACGCCATCATTTTCCACCCCAAAAGCGGTTTACTAGAAGCACACAGTAGTGTGTTAATTGAATTTGCAGCCAGTAGTTTGTCGTTTGTTTTTTTTTTTTTCTTGTGCCAAATTACAAATCTCAGACTGTTTAAAATCTCATGCTTCTGCTTGCTGCCGTGGTACGGAATTGGTCTAAAATTTGCGATTCTCCCCCCCCCCCCCCCCCCCCCCCCCCTAAACAAAGCGTCTAGCGTCATGTTGGAAGAATGAAATGTTTCTTTCACACCGTGTTTTCACCGGGAGCAGAAGAAACCACCCGACCGTGACATGATCCACCCGATGTCGGAACGGTTGAGCAACTAATTTATGGAACCCGTGGGGTTTTCGTTCTCGTTTGCCGCCCTTTGACGCCGCCTTTTCGTGGGAACCGTGTTTCCAAATGTACCATGTCGCATGTACAACTCGCCGTCTAACCACTCGTGAAGCCGTGTAATCGTTCTAATGAATATATTAATCACTCGACAAGAGCGGAACCAAACAAATAGAAGAAAAGCCGAAAAAGCTTTTCATGTTAAAAATATTCACTCCCCCACCGTTTGATTCAATTTTTTGGTGCACATCTTTTGCGCCCGGGTGCTACCGGAAAAAAAAAATTAGACCACGCTGACGCGGTGTGCAACAACGAAACGAAAGGAAAGACTTGTTCGCCGCGCAAAGTGACGAACCTGTGTTTTCTTCTTCTTTTGTTTTAATAATAGCAACACCGTGCAAACTGACCATTTGAGACAGACGGAAATGTTTTCATTTAGGACAACACTGTCAATAATAAGGGAGCGCGTAATGTTTTGATTACTCAGCCGGACGGGTTTAGAAAGCAGTAGCTAGCTAGAAAAAAAGCACTACCGCCACCAACGCGCCACCGTAAATGATGGGGTGGAGTGTCTGAGTTGAGGGTAGTTGGTGTTAATTTGGCGTAAATGTCTGACCCGCGTAATAATATGCGATCGATTCGGCGCTACCGGCTACCTGCCGAACAAAAAAGAAAGAAAGAGAGAGAGAGAGAGAGAGAGAGAGAGAGAGAGAGAGAGAGAGAGAGAAAGAATAATTCGACACTTGACCGGCCAAACACACCGGTAGGGAAAGTTCAGGCCGTGGCTGTGCCCGTTTTGCTGCCCAGTTCGCTCACACTCCGGTCCCCTATATGTACGGCGTGTTTGATGCGAAACACCCAAACTGAAGTAGTCAAATGAATTAAAATGGGAAAATTACTACCTCCATTCGATTCGATCTGAAAGGCTACGGGCCCCCCCCCCGTATTCGGATCGAAGGTCAATAGTGACAGCGTCCTTATTAAGATTTGACTAATGATAATGTACCTTTTAATGAGTGTTTAAGTGAGGGCGTTCAGGTCGCCTTGCTAAAATGAAATTTTCGATGTATACTGTTGCGCTAAGAGTCATTTAAACGAAATGATATTATCAAACACTTCACCTGCTTTACCATTTGGCATTGATTGATGTCTTTTCATACAGCTTCTCTTTTGTTTCGGTCCATGAATCAATTCCTAATCCTCTTCTGTTGCTTAACCCGTGCACAACGTTCCCTAATGGCAGAACAATACTTGAGTACGTGCGTGCAGGCATGCAAATCAACCGCTGCTCTAACATCCTCTAAACACTCGACGGTGCATCCATCGAAAGAGAAATTACCTTCATTTCCAGCGATGTGTTTGAGGTCAACGCATACGGGCGCTGAGTGAAAGGCACCCTTTTATGGGCAAAAAACAAGGCCAATCGGATCGCTGCGGCCGCTTCGGTTGTCCGAAAAATCCTTCACATTCTTCGCATCTTTTGCCCAACCACACATGCACACACGCCGTGTGCCGATGGGTGGGCAGGAAGATCCATCGTAACCTGCCTTATAAGTCACCGCGTCTCTGCACGTAAAACGCTTAGTGTCGATCAAAACAACCCACTCGACCGAACGCGAACGCTGTCAATAAGCAGGCAGATCGTTTTGGTCGGGTGTCGGGGACTTTGGCGCTCTGACGTGATTTATAACAGCGTGCGCGATAGTCTATGTTCTACTTTGGTTTAGACGGGATTATACGAACAAACGCACAAGCGCCCGTTGCTATTCAAATAACTTTCCACCGGCTCAGGATCCCGGTAATCCCTTCGTGAATGCCTGACCTGCCGTCAATATTCGTGTAATTTGCGTGTCATGAAGCGTAAATTCCACACTCGCAGATTGGGTCGAATCGCTGCGGTTCGGGGAAATACATTGAAATTTACTTACAACGGATTGTGCCGGATTGCGCAACCGGCTCAACCAACCACTGGTTGGTCAGAGCCTTTAAGTTTTTCGTTTTTGCACATGCAGCAACCGTTTTGCATGTCGAGTAACCTTCCCGTGGTTGAAACGGCCACTCCTATCCAGCCAGCAGGAGGATCGTTAAAAGCTTCTGCTACCTGTCCTTGGCCACTGTCTTACGACTCGGCCCGGCTAGATCATTAGTGGGCCACCCGGCTTCGGGGGATGGAAGGAATTTAAGTGGAAATTTTGTTGTCCCTTTTTTTTGTCTCTCTCTCTCTCCCTCTCGCTCTCTCTCTCATCATCCATGCCAATCTTAACCGTGCACTGTCAACGGGTGACCCGGCTGATAGTATCCATCATCGCGTAGCATACGGATTGGTAGCCATTCGTTGTCATTCGTGCCGGCGCCCCGATTTGGGCATGTGAAGAGATTTATGGTGAAATTGTGCGTAAAATAATCACCTTAATGAGCACGGCACTGCCTACATGGCAATCGCACGGGACGCTTTCTTTCAATTAATGGCTTGCTTTAATTCGCTTTACCGGGGGAGAGGCTTTAGCACACCCTTTGCTGCGGTAATTGAGCTATTACCACATCGACAGTACGATGGGTGGCGAGTTGAAGGTGTTAAGATGCATTTTTCTTACCGATTGCCACACGGGGGTGAATGCTGAATGAAAGGGAAACCAAAATGCATGCCATGGTCATGCTGGCCTGACTGGCGGCCTCCGAATGCGCCTTGTGCGTTATGCAAACTGTAACCGATACACGTCATAAAGGAACGTGAAGGATATATTTTATTGACGTATATATTGCGCATTCATTTGGTTTCAGCACCGAAAAGGTTAATAATTAAAAGGCTGTCCTTATACGGGTAGCAAAGTTAAGCGTGACTTTAAAACTTTTTAAAGCCTTCCTTGCAATTAACCAGTAAATTTGACTATCTCTTCAACTACCCGGAAACCTTTCAGCACCAAACGATATGTGATTAAATTAATGATTACCTCACAGATGATTAGCCCGCAAAAGGTGTTCTAGGCGTGAATGGGTTAGAGAATGGGAACAAAAAGTCTCTTTTTAAATCGATTCCATGCTACGCCAATTCAACTGTAACAGTGCGCAAATCTATTATTCAATGTACCACACTGCTCCCCGACGGATAACCTAATCGATTCCGAAGCGTGCCGATCTGCTGAAGATCACATTGCCACATTTCATCATCGACGTGTTACCGCAAACAGGAGTGTAACAGAGTGTAACGAGCCAAAGGTTGACCCGAAACACCTTCCCTACCCGAAAATCGCGCTTCGTTACAAATTCGATCCAGCGAAACCATACTTCCGCTCGGTTCGCGTGCTTCTCGAGCGAAGGCTTCACTTGTTTTTCGTGTTTTTTTTTGCACACACTTAAACATTGCGCCAGGTGTAGCAGAAAGCCCTAGGGTTAGTGACAGTGAATCTAAAACAAAAGCCCTCTTTTTTTTCGGAACCGGTTTGTAGGATATAATTTACACATCAGGAGACCAGCAAACGCCAACAAGGCGGTACTCGGTTAGGGCTTTGTCCTTCTTTCCATCCTGGAGTGGTGGCAAAACGAACACAAAAAGTAGTGACCGAGGATACCAACGTGACGGCTGTACCATAAAGCGGCAAACGTAACAAAAAGACCATACATTGAAGGTAAATCAAAGCTGAAGCATAAGAATCAGCTTTTAACCAGCATGTGCTTCACTAGCATCATAAAGCGCACCAGCCGCGCACCGGGGGTTGAAAATGGCACAGCTACAGATGAAGGTGCAAAAATTGACTCTCGATTCTTTTTTTCTCTTTCTTTTTGCTCCGGTCGGGCACGATCTCGATCACCGCGATCGTGGTAAGCTTTTAAAGCACCCCAAAACAACAGCACCAACCAGCTAGAGGGCATGCTACAAAGGTGGGTAACGCGATCAGAACTGCGCTCGACTGCGTTACGTGTTAGACCTTCATTTGTTTGCCTTCGACACCCGGGCACTCGGGATCTCGCAAATGGACTGGCCGCAATGGTGCTGGTGCGCTACTCGGTTTTTGCCAGCTTTGTGCTTCCCTTCGCCAGGGAATCAGGTTGTTGTTTTGTGTTTGTGTTTTTTTTCTAATGCTCTTCTTTTGAGGTCATGTAGAAAAATGTTAGACGAAAGAAAAAAGTGGATTGATTAACCCTTGAGGGTTTGTTTGTTCTGGCAAGTGAAATTTGTCGATGATTGTGAAGATCTTGCTCAGGTTGGTTCTAATTATCTAAGGCCAAGTGTAACACTTGCGTGAAGAACAATTCGAATCAAAACAACAAATCAAAGAAAGGCAAACGAGGAATAATTCAACAACGTTTGCATTGAAGGGTTTACTCTATCATCAGCAGAGTACTGACACTCTCACCTACCTACGATATGTTTCCCTCGGATGTGTAACTTGCCTTTACACAATTGAGAGAAGACAAAAGCCCATACGTTCGGTCGATTCGTTCCATCGGGTCGCTCGAAACAGCAACCAGGCAAGCTTCATACAATTAAAGTTTACTATTGAAATTAATTAAATTTAATTTTTCCCCAACGACGACGACGACGACGACTACCACGCGCACTAACGAATTCACCTTGAAGCGTCCGGTGGTCGCTGACACTAATTTGCGAAAGAAATAAATGTCGACGATCGTTAAATCGCGTAGAGAAACCCTTCACCGGTACCGATCTTTATGGTGTATGGTACGTCGATTCTAGAATGAACTCACATCAAACCATCCCCCTATCGGGGAGGAAAGTTTGGAACAAGTGTTTCGAATAGAATGTTCGCAAGCGCGCGAAGCGTTTATTCGGGAATCCATTCCCCATGTGTTTTTGGGAGGAAATCGAAATTTAAATATTTGTTCGTAAACAGTGTTCTTGGTGGGGCGGGATCAAATACGTTCAGCGTATTATGTTTCTTTTCTGTTTGTGTATTAACATTCTAGCTGCTGCGGAAACTGTCTATTTATTTAAATCCTTTAAAAAAATACCTTTTATCAGATTATCGGTTTTGTTTGAGCTCAACGCCATCCACGGGTGCCTGGTGCTTTACCAGCTAAGGCAGCATTTGTTTAGCGAACCACATGGCGAAACCCGACGCAGGTGACTGAACTCGGAACCGTTTCTAATGCCCGTTTAAACCCTGTACGCATGATTTTTGCTTTAAATTATGTGCCACTCTTAGGAATATTATAAATTCTCGCACAAATGAAAAGCTCACAAAACACCACTAATCGATTAACATCGTCGCATATCCATTGGCAAACCGTACCGCCCGATCGGGAGACGACCGTGTGGAGAAGCTTTAATTAACATCGCCATCAATTTTACGAGCTTCCACCCAACGTGTTTTTATAATTGCCTGTCGCCCTGACGCGCTGGGACGCGTCCGAGCATTGGTTGTTTCAATTTAATATGCAACGAAACTGTCAGCATACCAGCACGCAGCTTGTGGAGTTGAGTTGAGCTGAGGCTCGATTTGCGCGTGACACCGTGGTGGCTTCATATCCCCGAACTGGAATGTGTGGCGTAATCGTGTGCATCGACGTCCATTCTAGACTAAAAATCCCATTCTTAGACAACACATTATGGGCTTCAAAAATTGATACATTCAGGCGTGCCACCTCGACCATTGGGTACCATTTTTCATACGACGCCCGTATCTGTGACTCACGATCTGCCTCCTTTTTTTCCCTTTTCATTCTAAGCACTTTCATTCCCGTGTACGCACCGTTGCTCAAAAGGTGATACAAATCTGCTATGGAATGTCGAAACACGAGAAAAAAAATGAAAAGAAGAAAAATAAACCACACACACACACACAACAAAACAAAACAATGACGAAAGCAGAAAAAGCGCTCCATTGGACACGCTTTGGGTGAGTTAATTGAAATTCATTTGTCAGCTGAACACTGAATCGATCTACGCGTCCTTGCCTGCCTTTGTGTTGAAGATTGCGGGATGCTGCGGGATTCGGGGCAGAAAATATGAGCTAAGAATGCTGGGATTTGGGGTAAGCTAAGCCTTCTGCCAACATCGCGAAGGACAATAAGAAGAGAAAAAAAAACGCTACACAAAGAATCATATCAACATTCTGGCACGCGGCCCAAACAGACCAGCAACACGATCATCGCCCCCTCTCGGGGGCGATACATATCTACCGAAAGATGGTGGATTATGCGGTGTTCTATGACAAATACGATCAGTTGTTTTTTCATCCCCATCAGCCCCAAGCGCAGTTCGTAAGGAACGACGCTCGCGCTGCACACCGGAATTCTACCGGGAATCGTTTTTGTCGGCATCGTCTCCAGCCCGGCGTTGGAGTGAGTTGATTTATTGGTGGTTTTGGTAAAATATTTAGACCACCATCGCCAGCAACGAAAGCCGACAAACTCTGTGCGTTTCTCGCGCACAGGAGGTTTTCCATCCAAACGCCGTCTAATCTCTTCGATCTGTTCTACGCTTGTTGCGGCTGCTCCAGTTGCTCGCGCAACCGTACGGTTCGATACAAAGACACTGTCTCTTTGTTTATTTACTCTTTTTTTTTCTCGGTGCCCTAACACTCGACCTCGGTGCTGTGATTCATACGTGGATGTTACGAAATGTCGGCACGAAACAATGGAAGGTCTTTGTGTTTTTGGATGTAATGCGTTTTTTTTTCTCCGCTTACTCGTGCGTTCTGCATCGACAACCGCAATCGACAGAGAGAAAGAGATCGAAATTGAAACACGAAATCATTTAAAGGGACAAAAAATTACACCGAGCTACATAAAAGAGTTGCGCGACAAGAAAAGCGACGAACCCGACGGAGTGTAATATCCATTCTAATTCTAATACTTTTCGCTGCGTATCTTTCATTTATTCATTTTATGCAGATTTCTTCATAAAATAACTTAATCTTCTTTGTTTTCTTCCTTTCCAGGTAAGAATTGTGACACGAGGCAAAACCCTTTCAGATAGTAAGTAAAAAAGGTAGAACAAAAGGGCAGGGAATTAAATCACTCAGAACACAACAAATTTGACACATATTTCATGGCATGAATCCATCACAAGAACAAACTTCGATTTCGCGTTTAAAATACTGCTCCCTTTTGAGTCAGTTAGAAAGAAGGAAAAACACGCACACGAGTCAAACCAAAAACCGGGACACACAGCCAACGAAATCGACCAGTGCCACCACACTTTCGAACTACCATCAACAAACGGGGGTAAACCTGTTTCGTTAGGACCGCAGGCTGTGATTTGTTTTTATTGGCTTGTTGGCTCGGTGTTGTTTTTTTTTTCTTCAGCTCTAGCTCCGATTCCTAAACTCGAACCGTTTTCCGTTTCGTTCGATGGATTCGAAAATTAAGCAGATCAGTGCTGCGCGTCCGCAAAGAATAAACAACGCTACGAACGACGCATCGAGCAGCAACACTATCATTAGCACGCCCCGGCACCTAGAAATGTGCGTCCCTTATTGCGCCAGGTTATCTATTTCCTTCGGACTTCCGTTGGACGGGACGGGACGGATTCGTTTCGATACGTTCCCCCGAAACGGACGGTTTTGCCCGTTTGCTGCCCGCCACCAGCGATCTGCGGACGGCTTGTAAAATGCCAATGAAATTGATGCCCCGGCCTAGAAGAAAAGGATGTATTTTCTTGTTTTTCCATCCTTCTTCTTGCTGTGCCAGCTCTCCCCACAACCGAAGGGCTCAATAAAACTAAACCCATTAGGCTTACGATCGTGTGAAGGGGGGAAGGGGGGAAAAAAAGCAACCAAAAATCTCGATCGCTCGATCAAGGGCTAACGGGAGGGAAAGGAGAAGCTAGGCGGGAAGGGACGACGGCATGTAGGATCAGAGTAAAATTTGGTTTTAATTTTCAGCTTGGACGGTTCGAAACGAAAATCAAATCTATTCCTCCCCGTGTTTTCCCTCTTGGCAAACCGCACGCAGCCGCACGGCATAACTACAATTAACTCGAGACGAACAGCAGAACGTCTATGATGTTGATTTTTCCTATTCTGTCCCGGCTGCCTCCCTCCATGTTACCTGTTTCGAGTCAATCGGTTGTTGCTGCTGCTGCTTTTTTCACTCACTCCCTTTCTCTCTACCATTGGCGCACTCGGTTCGTCGTCTGCTGACTGCCATCAATCGGTCGAGAGTTCCATCTTGCCGCACCCGATTCGACGCACCACGAACCACGGAAGCATAATTGGTCGAAACGTTTAATGACTGTTTTGTTTTGATCGAGAATGGCCCTGCCATCGTGCATCCGCGCGTAACATGCTAACGAACGGGCGCACACACACACACAACCTAGCCGGGTTTTGGAGTGCCAGCTAAAGATCCATTTCCTTCAGCAACACTACATGTAAGGTGTGTATGTGGTCCCGCTCCACGCATCAGGTTCGTCATGGCGACGGCTTTATGACACTTACCCGTGGTTTGTGTGTGCGATGCGTATGATTAAAATCGCATTTTAAGCTGCGTAAAATTATGAAGATTGTGTTAATTGTGTAATACACTTGTGGATGCTCATACTAATTACGATCCCGTTTGAGGAGGTTCCCGTACAGAAGACTATTGAGAGAGAGAGAGTTTTTACCTCTATTCTTTCTTTGATTCTATATTTAAACTTTATAAACGGACAGAAAGGTGTGGGAATGCTTGTTGAAACTTAGATTTTGTTGTATGCTTGATGCAACTCCATCACGAACGAATGACACAATGGCGCTGATCGCTCTGTACCCGCTGTTTATCAATTAATATGCACTTTTGCAACAAACACCCATTAGCCCGAGCTGTTGCATTAGTCGCCCGGGCGCTTACGGCAAATTTCCGTCCATCATTGCGCTCGGCACACAAATCGCAATCCATGAGCGCAAGCGTGACCCAATTCCAAGGGTCGAACCGTTTGCAGGAACGCCGGGTGCAAAAAAAAAAAACACCACCGTAATCGGACGCGGATCGTGGCGAAACGTGCACGGCAATGCGCGCGCGTCCACGATGCGGGAAACGTGAACTTATAATTTAGCTCGGATTAATCGTCCCGATGCCTCGGCACCGCCGATCGACTCGGCCATCGCTGGCGCTGGATTTTCCAACCACACGCGTCGGAAAGAAAGTCGGAGGACAACCGTTCCGGACGGTTTGTCGCTGATGTCAGGATAAATGGCGCCTAATAATCAGCAAAACAACCTAAATGGCCGGAGGTTTGCTTCAAGGCTGCGAGATGCTGCCGCCACTCACACAGGTGATCCAACCGTGCCTGGGCCCAACTGCTGATCCGGGCAAAAGTGCCTCAACACGACTTCCGTGAGCTGCGGGCTAGACGTTTGATGGTTGTAATCGCACGCTCTGCTCAGCAGCACTGGGTGCTGGTCGAGATGTATTAAAGACCCGCATTGATATGGTAGAATGGTTTGTTCGTTTGGTGCTCCGGCCATTGTAATCCAGCTTTGTTTGTCCAGCATTCTTACGCTTGCGCAAAACGCTTGCTGGCGCGAGCTTTATATTATGTTTCTTTTTTTTTTTTTTTTTGAAATATTGGGTGGAAAAATAAGCTTGGAGTGCCCTTAGGAGTTGAATCATTATACTTGCCGTTTACTGAACAATTTTCTGTAGGGCATTTTCTAGAAGCAACTCGTCATATATGACTTCGTTTTGATCCCACCATTTCCAGAGAATAACTTCTTGTGAGTGAATATTTCGCTTCGGTGGCGATTTAGCTAGCTTTTCGAGTTTGAAGTTATTTTACACTTATTTGACATACTTTAACATCATTTTCTTTAAGTAAAAACAGGCCCCAAGACACACTAATCTACAGATAAAACATAATAATCCCCCAATTGAGGCTTTTTTGGCCAAAAAATTTGAACCATTATTTTCCGTGAGCTAAAATGCAATAATAATCCCTCAAAACTCATCCAATAAATATACGAAATTGCAAGCATAAAAGACGCATTGACCCGATGCCAAATGTTAATCAGGTTGATGCATCCCTTTGTGAAATGAATAATTCCGAAAATTTGCAATAACTCATCCACAACTCTGCACAACTAACCCTTACAATCCCTTTTCCGGTTCGTCAACACCTTTGCTAATGATTTTTCGGAACGCATTATTTACAACCCCCCCCCCCCATTATGGCTATTATTGTTTTTTTTTTTTGTTGGTGAAATGAGTTCCCCTACACAGCGCAACACAAAATTGTACAATGGATGAAAAGGTTGTCTCAATGTTTAGCAAAACGATCACAATTGCGCCGGAATTTACACCGAAAATGCTTGCCAGTGGCAAAACACATCCCGGCACGCCATTGTTGGTTTCCCCAAGGGGAAAACTATTCATGCACGCACGACAGCCAGCCATAATGCATCCGGTGTTGCATGACACCTGTCGCCCGGAAGCTAAATGTTCATTATTTTGGGCAAACGATTCGACTTTTCCTGGCCGGTACACAAACGTGCACAATGTTGTGCTGCACATTCGGCAAATTCTGTAATTACAATGTGTTGCATCATGTTCGAAACCTGGGCGGTAAAAGCTTGCGTTGGGAAAGAAGCCAACAAGTACTTTTAATCTTGACCTTTCGCTGTTACTTATCTTCTTACATAGCTGTGGTGTTTATCGTTAACGCAATCAATAAAAAAAGGACATAAAAATTAACTATCATATTACCTTCACCCTGAAGAAGCGCAAATCGGTTGCTTCCAGCAATAAAAATTCCAAATAAAGACGCTTCGTCCGTATGAAACGTTGCCAGTGCCAGTGTGTTAAGCCGATGCTTATCTCCTGTTCGCAATCACAGTCGATGACGATCAGTGTACGATCTGGTTGGATAAAATATGCAATTTTAATTCACTCGTTTTTCGCTCTGTCTCTGTCGCCTTGTGTTATGTGAAGTATTAACGAAAACACATAATTGGATGATCGAAAAGTACTTCCTCACCACAGAGCAGAAGAAACGATGAAAATGTTTATTTAATTGACTTTGTTCACTCCATTTTCTGAAGACGGTTTCTAAGCGCAACCGACTGCAAGCTGCACTCGACCATCGAGGAATGATTTAACGAAGTGCAACCGCTGGGACGGAAAATGCTGCCAGCTAATTACGGTCCACCTCTTTTCGGATGTTTCAAACCACCACCAAGCTGCTCCACGGAACTCCATGCCCGTGTGCACACGTACACACGCTGTTTTTACACCTTTCGTTCACAGTTCGTTCTCACTTTTCGTTCTCGATCGGTTTTTGGTATGGGGCGAAGTAAATTTGTTGCTGCCTGCCAGACACAACCATTCGCACACACCACCACCCGGCCACGGCCATTCCCTTATGCTTTTTCCATGTTAGAACACCCCCCCCCCCCCCCTCCCTCAAAGCTCTAAACCGATTGCTGTTCAGCTCGGAGATGAACATGATTCATCATTAACATAAAAAAATCATTTGCAACGCCATTTTTCTTCCAAAAACCCGTCCCGACCATCGGTATCGCGGACAGATGGCAGATGTTTTTTTTCTCCAATCGAAGGCCTGTCATTCTTCGATCATTTCATTTCTCACCAAACCTCCTAAAAAAAAAACGTTTCCCGCAGAACAATTTCTGGACGATCTTCTTCGCATCGAGGCTTGTTTGTAGCTTTACTCTGTGCTTTTTTTTCCCTGAACATCCGTTGCATTGAGGCGTTTGCGATGTTGTGAGATACCTTAGAATGACGCTTATTTTGTACGTAAACAAATTCTCCATAAGCGGCAAGAGGCGAAGAATCTACTCGCTTGGACGCTACAGACAGACAGTGAGACAATTGAGCGGCGTAGTAAAATAGGCGAAAAAATGATATCATAAAATCTGTAATTAAACTTAATTAGGCGTGTAATGTTATTATTAATTTCTCACATTAAACCGCTTACCCTAGCACCCTGGCATGTGGGAAGAAACAATGTTCTCCTTTCTATTCTTGTTCGGCTTCTTCCCTTCCTCATGCAATAGAAACCAGCGCTTTCCTTCTCTGTTCGCATTCTCTTCGCCTAGTCTCATCCCAAAACAAAACCTCCGATAGCTATCGTAAAACCACCAACCAGTCGATAGACGCTTACTGTCTGCTGGTCTGCCCGGCCCTAAAGGATCCCCCGCTGACATCCTGCTGTGCTTTCGTTTTGTAATTTAAGAAAAAAGCCCTTGCGCGAACGGGCACCGTGGCATCTCCCACTGGTTCGACAATCTGCGGGCGAATGACTTTCCTGGCCGGGCAAGGGAAGCGTCCGTAAAACCTGTTCCGGCACTCGAAGGAATCGGGCCCCACGAGAAAGAGAGTTCGCGGTCGCGCCGGGTGTGTAATATCGATGCCCAGGTTTGATTGTGCGGCGCTGATAAAGTGCCAAGGAATGTTGGCCAAACAGATGTGCGGACCGAGCAGCGAACAGTGCTCAATAGAAAGAAGCAAAAGTAACGCAACAAACAAACGGAAGGGAAAGAAAGATGGTTAGGGTTTTGTGTGAATTAATCAACACACAATTGTGCTCGTGTACGGTCGCAATAGATGAGTGCGGCCGTGAAATAGCAATTCCCTTCAATGGTTGTAACAGTAGCAGTTAGCCCAGCATTAAGCTGTGCGGTACAACGCATTTAAAATGAATTCTATCCAGTAAATAAGTTAAGCACACGTATCCATCTTATCGCAACATGAATCTGACATCGGTGCGATACGTGCTTTATCTACGTAGTTTAATACTGGCATGTATCACACATCAACTTGTATACTGGCACGCTTAACGCTACCTTCACAGCAGCAACATACATAAAAGCTGTGAACACGCGCTCACCGTAAAGCTGCCCTCATAGCATCATTCGCTGCGAGATCGTTCATCAGTGACATTTCTGTGGCGTCGTTTGCAAAACTGCACAATCCAAACTGTCTCCGGTGCAGGTAATGGGCCAGATTGTCTGCTTTCGTATCTCCCGTCCTTCTAAAAGCCCGACAGCCATAATAGTTTGCATCATCATCATCATCATCATCACTTTCACGGGCCGGGGTAGAAATGCTCTTTAGCAGAGTGCACTCGTTGCAAACTTTGCACCGTGTATATGTGCAACATTATGGATGGCAATGTATCCACCAGTGGCAGTGTGCAACGAAGCGCTTCAATTTGATAATTTCCTTTCTTTTGAAGCCGTGTACCATTTGACGGTGCCGTTCGACGAGCGAGAGTAGATCATTGCAGCCAGACAACGGAAATGTCGTGAAGTCAAAATGTCAGAATCGTTATGGTTCAGTGAGCGAGGAAGCAATTGTTCGGCTTTAATTTTTTGCACTGGAGCACTTTCCTTCGTGCATATAGAGCATTGCCGTTTATCCGGGATAGCCTTTTTATCCGTGCTACTCAAACAGATGACAGCTGTCAAATGCGATTTGACAGATCAGTTCTAAAACCAATCATGGTAGTAAAGCAGTAAAGTAACTTCGAAATTAAATTTGAATAAAATTTACAGAATTCTTCTGGGCAAATATGGATGTGCATACATGGTTAGGAGCTTTTCTATTCCTTCACTAGTTTGACACGAATAGCTAAATATGTTCGGAATGTTTGGCACTCCGCACCGAACTCTTCTGGTTTAGTTACAAAACTTCAACACATTCTACAATCTGGACGCAATTTTGTACCACAATTCTCCGGCGCTCTCCTCTTCGAATGGTCGACCACTACCACCCAGACTACCCCAATCGTATCAGAACCGACGAAATCTGTCGCAACGCGGTTTCCGCTAAGCAGGGCAAGGTAATAAATAAACGGTCCGATAAATTTATGGCTTTTCAATTGAACATGAAAGGCGATCCTATAATTTGAACCTCGGTACTCCGCGGGTACTCCACGTCACCCGTCGTTCCCCAGTCTGCCCGGTCGGGCAGCGAACCTGATGCAATATTGCCCACCGCTTCGGTACGTCGTCCACAAGGGGAAATGGTTAGTGTTTCTCAGTATGTCCCATTGCTGAAAGCTAGCGTAGATAGAGGGTGGAATCATTCCTTGCACAGGAGTACTAAGGCGTACCATGGGTGTAGGAATGAAGTACACTGATCGCGAAATCGTTCACAAAGTACGGCCGGGGAGTGCTAAGGTGAATGCTATCGCGAAGAAAAAAATAAGCGTTGACCAGCAGAGTGGTTGGGTAGTTCAGGAATGGTGGAGTTTTGCGTTTTAATCGAAATCTAATCGCAATCGCCACCACAAAATTGCAGCAAATTAATGGACTGCTCGTTGCGCGTGCACAAACAAACTATTTCCCGGTTAATGTAATTTTAAATGAATTGCCGACAGTGGCAGGAGCAGAATAGTTGGGAGAGCTTCTCCAATAAACATACGAGAGTCAGTTTGATACTAATTTTTAGCCGATTTTAACAGCTTAAGCTCCACCATTCGCTTGTTTACGTTAGTAATCTTTTTACAAGTAAACAATAAATACACGTTTAGATTAAACGCTAAACGTGCTTAAACAAAGACTAATGAAACCTGCCAGCATGTGGTTAAAGCCTTCAGCAAACATCCACTAACTCCCGCATCCAGCCTTGACTTCGGTCCAGGTGGATGGCGATAGAAGCCGGGAGATAAATTACAAGATGCAAATTGATTTATTGTCGGGAATGTCAAGTTTGCTAAACTTAATCCCTTTTGGCACAAGGGTTGTCGTTGTCGTCTTCGCTGTTCTCACCACCAGTGTAAAACCATCGGCCATCGTGCGGCTCGATCTACGATCCCTTCCACTAGCCGTGGACAAGATTTGTCCAGCCTGTCCTATATCTCGAACCTCTCTCTTTTTCTCGCTCTCTCTCTCTCTCTCTCTCTCTCTCTCTGTCTCTTCCTCACTGCACATAGCCTTCCTCTCGTAAACGGACAACAGTGCTGACATCTGTACACACGTTTGTTTCTAACAGCGCGCGTGCGTTGTACGAAAAGCTTTTCCAGCGGATTATGTGCGCCTGCCACTCGGCATGGGAAGGAAACCCACCGTGAGCAACATGCGTCAAAAAACACTTTAGACAAATCATACCGCTTGCGTGTCGTTATCCTTCTATTCTGCAAATCGGGACAAGAAAAAAAAAACGGGACAAGAAACAACGACGAACGTTGTTGGACACATTGGTAACGATGTTTTTCCTTCGTTTGGCTTCCTCCGGTCCGGGCTGTAATATGTATGATATTTCTACGATTTATTTCCAAACGGCATTTTGGCGTTCGGCTTCAAAAGCAAACCGGACACGCCAGGGAAGAAACTTGCCCATTCTGCGCATGAAACATGATTTACATGTGAGCTGACTTAACGAGAGCATGTCCGAGGCGAGCGAGCTTTTTTCTTCTGCCGTTTTAGGATGGACGCAAAATTTACATTTCACCCACCCATGCCATCCCATCGCGATCGAGTTCCGGCTCGTTCCGTGCGTCGATGCGTGTGCCCTGCCCACACTGATGGGACATTCGACCCGGGTGCATAAGGTTTCCATAAATTTCCACACCCACTTCGGCACACGGCCCAGTGGAACGCTGATTGAGAATACTGGTCAGCACCATTAGACATCTTCCTCGGGTGATCACCACAACGCCTTTTCTTTTGCTTTTTGGTTTCACTTTCTCCTTCCGATCGAGCACAGCTTCCTCNGATCGAGTTCCGGCTCGTTCCGTGCGTCGATGCGTGTGCCCTGCCCACACTGATGGGACATTCGACCCGGGTGCATAAGGTTTCCATAAATTTCCACACCCACTTCGGCACACGGCCCAGTGGAACGCTGATTGAGAATACTGGTCAGCACCATTAGACATCTTCCTCGGGTGATCACCACAACGCCTTTTCTTTTGCTTTTTGGTTTCACTTTCTCCTTCCGATCGAGCACAGCTTCCTCAAGTGTATTGAAAAACATACCATACCCTAGTTGACCCTTTTACGAGTGCAAAACTTACGCTTTATCAACGATGCGACCTTCATTTCCATAACTTTCCGGTTGTCCAGCGATGTCCAGACAAAACTTTCACCAGCCAAAAGCCGAACATATTATACCCAAAATGCTGACCGTAAAAGCAAAAAGGGCCTCTGCCCAAACGCTCCAAACCGTTGTCATTTGCCATGTTACAAATGGGGGTTTTGGGGTGAAATTCGTCGACATCCATTCGTAAAGGGTGTCTAGCGTGTGTTCCGTGTAGGGGGATTCTCCCGCCGATGGTGCCGATGTTCGGGTTTAATTGGATGCTCGTCTGTGTTTTTACGGTTCGATGGCTGTGTTACCATGTTGAATCGCCCGGTTCTGTACGTCACACGGTGGGAGTTTGTACCAAACACCAAGCCCAACAGTGACAGTTTGGACGGGACTAAAACTCTGGCTTCTGGTTGCGAGATTGCTGCAAGTTTTGGTGCTGCCCATTGTTAAGGTGAGCGTTGGTAGCACCAGGATGTTTGGGTAATGGATGGAACGAATTCCACACCCCGAAACGGAAAGACACATTTGATCACGGTTACGCTTGTTACGCTTCAAACGTGATTTGCTCTTTGTTTTCTGGCCGACGGAATACTAAAGCCTCAGAGGGGGATCTTTCTATTTCCGTTCTCCAAAACTGATGCCAATGTCAAACTGGACGTAATGGAACTAATTTCTTATCCATAGTGGCTAAAGCTATAACGATATTGGCTTTTCATGCAGTTCCAAGTATAGTCCTGAAACCCTTTACCATAAACGTACTCATTGTTTTGGTATAATAAAAAGGAAATACATAAAACGAGAAGATCTGCAATATTAGACATGCTACTTATAAACATTTTGCATGATCTCATGACAAACAGCACAATGGTGGTGTGTCACAGCATTAGATCTATTGCACCGATGACCGTGGTTCGAATCTCATCTGGATAGCCATTTATTATAAGTGTAGCCAAGAGAAAAAACTGTATAAATGTACCCAAATATCTTCCATCCTTACGTTCGATCAGCAAATTGATTATTTATCCCTCTGCGCCAATGCTTATTGAAAGCAGTTGAGAGTAGCTTCCTACGGGAAGGACAGTATTTGGGCATCATATGTGTCATGTAAAATGCAGATACAACGCCTACACATACATTCCATTGCAATCAGCAAACCCCATTTCCGGAGTATTTCGTGCATGTCTCTTCTTGTTGTGCCCTCCTGTCTGTATACCTTCTGTCCTTAACCCTGGGCACATTCCGTTAACAATTTTTTTTTGTAAATTCCCCATTCGCTCCCACCTAGTGCAATCGACAGCATTGTGTGCTGCATGCGTTCGTTCGCGAGCTTGTACAACAACTTTCTTCTCGCCTGGCTCCGGCCGCCCGGTGTCGTGAATGGCAGCAATAAAGATTCATATTTTATTGCCAACCATCACTGGGACAGTGTGCAGTACCAGCTCGCATCCCCAGCTGCTGCGTCGGGCTTCGGATTTATCACGAGTAAAGTTCGATGGAAAGACATTCCAACCATATTTATCATACTTCACCGCTTTAGAGATACAGCTGTAAATGAATATGAAAGATATGTTAAAGCGAGCGAGCGAGAGAAATATGAAGCCATACCAAAGAATGCTCTCGAACTGACCGAATGCATTGGAATGACAACGACTTCACACCTTCTCCAGCCCGGTCCCGAGTTCCCGGGTCCACATTCATCAACATATTTTATCCACAATCATAAAGTAGTCCGTCTGCCAGTGGAATGCCACCATCGCACAGACACGCACGAATTCGCGTAGAATTAATCTTTATCAAACGAAATGTCACCCAAAGGGCAACACATCCGTCCGAATGCTGCCCATCACGCCCATACAGAGCGCGACTAAGTAATAATTCAGATGGCATATCATATTCATACCAGCATAACGTGCTGGGCTGGGCATGATTATTAGCATCAATTAAAATCCCACCGCACCGCACGGGTTGGGTGCCCCATTCGTGAACCATGGGCGCACCAAACGGCGCTGTTAATTATAATAATTACGTCCGGAAACCGTTCGGGCGACCATATGGTCGCCATAGCGTCGTTTGCTCGGCTACTTCATCAAACGGCTAAACGGTTTAGAATCCGTTCGAACGTTACCACCGTTTTTGGCGGAAGAAACGATCGCTCGGAACTGTTCCCAATCGTCCGACACGGCGACGCGTCTGTCTGATATGTGATCTGGCTAACGATTACGCACAGCATCACCATCGCACAGTGTGCAGTAGCTCCCGCATGCACAACCCATCAAACGAGCGGATTCTTTAACCGCTGTCCAAACGAATTAAAGCTAACGGCAGTCTGGGGCGGAAGTTTGTATGGATATGTGTGAGAAAGAAATGCTTTCCAACCCACTGGCGGAAGCCAACCTATCCCCCCCCCCCCCCCCCCCCCCCCCCCCCCCCCTCCCACACGGCGTTCTCATCATTCTTTTGCCGGTCGAGGGTGCGCTGTTGCATAAACATAATGCATCTCGTTTTTATTGCGACCTTATGCTGCGATTATCACACGACGCAACGGCGTTGCGAACATTATGTTTGGGTAAATAATTGTTTCACCACAGGAAAGGAAATATTTATTCCATCCGCCCTTTGTACCTTTGTACCATCCGCCTCTGTTTTCTTGCTATAAACATTACGGTTATGGTGCTATAATTTTATTATTCGGTTATATTTGCATACTGGGCTGGTGCTATCGGGGGTGATCACAATTTTTCATTCTCTTTATTTTAGTACTCATTCACATCAAATTTTAGCTGCTTGTATGCCCTTTTCCGCCCGTTTTAGTGCATCATTTAATGTTTTGTTTATGTGGTTAAATTAACGCTATGGTACTCTTTTGTGCAGAGGCGTTCAGCAACATTGTATAAAACAGTTTGATAAACTTTCAACTATCAATCCATCTATGTTGCATTTTAATCAACCGCCAATCGAATGATGCATCGCAGAATCGATGGGTTGGTCGGCCCTTTTACGGAAGCAATTCCCAACCGTAACTCGATCCGCACGGGACTGATGGGAAACCCTTCCTAGGATATATAACTCGCCCAACTGACAGTTTCCGATCGGGTGGGCACCATTAGTCCCGGCCCTGCGCCATTGCCAAGCGAACGCACCCTACGTTAGAACGCAAGCGCGGGCCTAATATGGCACGGGAACTACTTAATGACTATTTGGTGTTATTTCAATCGTGACCGGACCGAGCCGTCTAAACCCACCTGACCGACCGACTGGATGGGTTCGATCGGACAACCGACGACCACCGATCTGTAAATGGAAACGTGTCGACGAGCCACTAGCAACGAGATCGGTCCCTTGACCGACAGGTTGGTACGATAAATTTTCCGATAACAGGTTTGGTTGTTTTTCGGACCACGGCCGAAATGGTAGAGAATGCCTTCCTGTAAGCCTTCCCTAATGAACCTGGTTGATCATCCGTCAGCAGCTTGGAAGGGATCGGTACAGCTCTTTGGAAAAACAAAAGCGGACCCAAAAATTCCCTGCTGAGACACGAAAAGAATACCCAATCCCTTCGGCCGCGGTTCAGCTAGAGAAGCAATAAAAAGCAAAACACTAACAAGCCGTACGCACACCGGTACCGATCGGATAGAATTTCACATTTCCTTCTTATCGATTCCAAAACCGATTGATGGAACTGGAAGCCTACGTTATTTTGCCGTAATTTCGTAACACATTTAAATATGAATAGCACCGCGGCCGCACGATCGCAAGGTGATACAGAATCGGCATAAATAAACAAAAAAAAAACTGTAACGACGCGACGCGCTATAACTACTTAAAGCGTCGCACTAAAAATGCCATAAAAACTGTCAGCTTCCCATGCAAACACCACGAAGGAACCTGTTACTCGGCTAATAAATATGGGCATTGAACTACAACATTGGTGGTTTACTAAATGATGGATTAAACGAAACATTCCAGCCAGCTCGCGAGCAAAGTTGTGCGTCACGCGAAACATTGAGCGTACGTCAGTTGCGCCTGGAAGGTAGGCTAGCGCATTACACCGCTCAGTGAATAGGAATGTTTTGGTTTGCTTGGATTTTTGTTTTCGGAACCCAAAATTTAAAGATTGCTATTTTTATGTTATTGTGTAAATTTTAAGTAAATTTTCTTCGAGATAACTCAAATTAAAAAAGAAAGGTTGTATTATAAGCAATTCTACATTTTACTACCAATTGATGGACTTCAACCGCAACTTCAGCAGCAGTATTTAATGGCAATCACTTTCGTTGTCTATAAATTGCATTTTCCTCGTAAACCAACATAAAAAGGAACCTCACCATGAAGTAGTAACTTCCCCTTCCTTACGCTTGCCCTACCATTTTCGAGCTTAAGAAACGGCACCGGGGAAGGCATCGGCAGCAGCATCAGCACCGAACAGAGTACGACATCCATCCCCGTTGGGCAGCAAATATCTGGTGGAACAATTGCGCGTGAATCAAAACGAAGGTGTGTCACGCAATCGATCAAAACGTTAATGATTCTCGCGCGATCCGTTGCATTCCGAACCGCTGACGTTCGACCGTGGCCCGTCAAAAGCCCGTCGACGGCGGCGACGGGCACTGCATCGAGCGGCAGCAAACCNCTTACGCTTGCCCTACCATTTTCGAGCTTAAGAAACGGCACCGGGGAAGGCATCGGCAGCAGCATCAGCACCGAACAGAGTACGACATCCATCCCCGTTGGGCAGCAAATATCTGGTGGAACAATTGCGCGTGAATCAAAACGAAGGTGTGTCACGCAATCGATCAAAACGTTAATGATTCTCGCGCGATCCGTTGCATTCCGAACCGCTGACGTTCGACCGTGGCCCGTCAAAAGCCCGTCGACGGCGGCGACGGGCACTGCATCGAGCGGCAGCAAACCAGACAACCTGGCGGAAGAATACTTATGCTCGCATAAATTATGCTTCCAGCATGAAGCACGATAGGGCAGCGAAACCACCAGCACTAAGCTGTAGCCGCTTCTTGCGTTGCAACAGCACCGTCCGAGAACATTACGAACCGGTACGGTGTGCACCGATCAGTGCCCCGAAGGGAAGCGAGATTGAGGTCCCAATTTACTCAAGTTGCCTGATTGCATGCGCGTTTCGTTTTTCTTTCTTTCTTTTTTTTTTGGCGATCTCATCCCACTGGGAACGGGAGAAGCTACAACCCAGACAACATAATTTTGTCAAAAAATGCTTTCTCCTCGCGTTTGCTCATCATTCCCGACTCATGAGCCCAACGCTGTCCCCCGGTGCGCATGCAACCACATCGCGATGTGCTGACGAAACTTGTTTTTTTTTTTTGTGTGTTTGTGTTGTTTTTACTTCGTTTCATTCCATTTTTGATCGAATTCACCACGCAACACTGCAGGCGGGATGAGCCAACGAGCAGAGAGAGAGAGAGAGAGAGAGAGAGAGAGAGAGAGAGAGAGAGAGAGAGAGAGAGAGAGAGAGTGCCAAACCGGGGTTGAAAACCGAGATGCGGTGGGTTGAATAGGTGCTGCCTGGCAAGACACGCGTTAGATCGCTACGACCGAGTTCCGTTTATGGAAATTCGTTGCCCCAAAATCGTTCGACAACGATTAGGTATTTTTTGTTTTGTTTTGTTTTGTTTAGTGGGGACCGGTTCTTTATTTTCGCATCAGTTCGCAACGCACGGTCCGGAAGGTTCATTCGGATCGAATCATTATTTTATTCTCATGTTTTGTGTTGTGGAATATTTTCCACCACATTCTTCGCACACGTCCGAGCGGACCCCGTGCGTATGGGCGGGCAGGCACATCCTTGCACGAACCGCCGCGAAACCGAACTCGAACCAGCGTAATTGGTGCTGGGTCGAAGCCATCTTCCCTGTACCAGCGGTACCGTACACTATCGAAGAGCGTAATCGAACTGATTCACCGGCTGCAACCGACAGCAGCAAATGCACCACAGACACAGCAAGTAAACGGCAGGTTGGGCACCCTTGGGTAGATGTGCCTGCTTTGATAATCACCACGTATCTTGCCTGCATAATAAAATTAAACGCTGCCAGCTATACTGTCAAACCCTGCCGTACGGTGTTTTTACACCGCACCAGCAAGAGGCACTGGTCGCCGTCGCCGTGTCCTTCACCTTTCAACGCGCTTCCTACGGAGGTACGCGATCCTACCCGTGTACGGAACAGCAACACTGCCGGGCACGAGACGCCAAACCTCGTAATATGCCCGCACGAGCGCGCGCGCGTTTGTGTGTGTGCATGTGTTTGGGGTAAATTCTGACAACGAATCAAAGGATGTAAAGATGACTCTCGATCGATTCCACATGCTGACCCGCACCGGCCGGGTGTTGAACCGTAGACAAACCAAACCATGCCACTAGCCCGAGGGCGAACGGTTATCGTGATTTTGAAACTCGATCATAAACAAAAACAGGGCGAAATGCTGGCCACAAAGCAGAAGGCCAACAGATAAGGAACGTTACAAGCAGTTTCTCGACACAGCGTGTGATGTGATGGGGTCCAGCCAGCACTGATGCTGCTCGTCATCAAATCGTCTTACCACTGCGAACCAACCCGAAGCTCAGCTCGAAAGCGATAAAAGCGTGCTTGCTGGAAAGAAATGTTCGCTTTGTTGCTGGAAATTAAAAACTTACCCCCCAAAAGCGAACACAAACCCAACATTATGGGAAAAAGCGCTGAAGGGTGGATAGAAAAGTACCTGCGGGAACCATCTGCCCGCGCCTTGTGCTTTTGTAGCGCTTCGTGTAAAACGAAAGCTTCCAAGCGTTTGAAAAAGCTTTGACGGAACGCTGATCGTACGGGAGCGCTTTTGCAGGGTTCGTCGATAGACTTGATGCAATATGTACACTATTATGAGTTGAATATTGGGAAAATGATTGTTGTGGTATTATTTTCTCGACGTTTTTCTGCCAATTCCAGGCTTTTATTTAGTATAAGGTGACCTATATTTGGGACCGATTGGCTACAACTAAACATAAACCACAGGCTACACATGATTTATTTTCTCGTGAAATTTTAAATTTCATTCATGTGTCACAGTTCGTTAGCTGTCAAAAGATGTTGTTTGATTTTTTTTTAAAGCTTACAAAATATCAAATATTGTATACGTTATATTATTATTCAAAAAATGTTGTAAGTCCAACATGGGAAATACCCAGAATAGTTCGCTGGCGATATCGTGTCTAATTGAAATCTCTGCATTCCACACTCCGTTCAGTATGTTCCTGTAATAATAAAGGAAATGCAATTAATTGCAACGATCTTCGCTCGGACTATGCACCCCGGTTTGCCACATTCCATGTTTTATTGGCTTCAAACGACCAGAAGTAAATAAAATTTCACTGACTTTCTACTCTCCATTAAAATCACACTCACATTTCCTGCCATTTTTTTTTTCTTCAACAAGGGTCCGTACGTCCTTCGTACCAGTTCAAAGCACCCAATCATCATCGTTCGCAAACGGTCCCCGTGCTATCCGTGCCACCCTGCTTCATCCTTTTGCTGCAACAAATTGTACAAAAGAAAACTCTTTCGAACCCGTCGTAAAACCATCAGCAGCATGTAAAATGAGGAGAAAGAAGCATAAGCACACACACACACACACCTTCCAAGCACCCAAGCAAATGAAATGTCGTTACCGGGCACATTTATTTGCTCGATTGACCCTGCGCTTCTGAACCATCAGCGACTGGCCGGACCGGTCAGAATGGTCGAAAAACCTGAATTTTTGCGCGCTTGCCAACTTTTGTGTAGCCGTGTGTATAATTTATGTTCATGTTGCATTCGAATAAATTGATTTTTCCTGCCTGCCAGAGTGCGGTGCAGAAAGGGCACACAAATTTAGCAACATCAATTCGCCAGATTCCCTTCGGGACGCCCTTTCCGTTTCGCTGACGCGAATGTTTGTATTTCTTTGTAATTTTGCTCACCTCATTTTCTGTTTTTGTTCTTCTTTTGCTTATCCTTGTTCCTTTTTTTTTAATTCTTTTTCTTCTTATTTTGCTCCTCTTTTGTCCACCCCATCTGGGGCATGTTCCAATTTCAGAACCGAGCGCTTATTTATCCCGTGACAACACCAGGCGCGACACAACAGGTCAAGTGAAATTCTTTTTACGCCCTTTCGCCCCACACGGCCAATCATTGTTCTGCCGTTGAAAGGGAGAGAGGGAGAGAGAGAAGGTGGTGTTTGGTACGAAAAAAATCGGGCCCAGTGGCCCAAATTTGGGACTCCCGCCACAGAAGCTACGGTAGCTTTATACAGTCCAGCTCAGCACGCCCAAGCAAAACGCAAAAAAAACGATCCCTTTTGCGGTATGGACACCCGGTGATAGTTGGGAAGAAAAGGAGTAACGCGTACGGTAAACCGCCATGTCACCGCCATGAGTCATACGACAGTATCAGCGAGCGTTATACAGGCGGTAGGTTCGCCGGGTACAGCGGCGTCCACGGCCGGAGGACCTCCGGCAACAGCTTCCGGTTCGAGCACGAACGGGAACACCCATCACTGGACGTCACACGCCGGCCGGCACAGCTGGGATCCGGGACGGATGGTCGGCGTGGAGCATCTGGCCGGTGCCCTCAGTCCGCTCTGCATCACCGACGCCAATCACGAGATCGTACGACCAAAGCCCAGGCGGTAAGTAGCGCTATCACCGTAGCCGGTTGCTTTTCCATTGCGTTCGTCAGATGTCATGTTCAAAGTTTGCGCCTAACGGGCAGGCAATCCGCATTACACCAGACAGCGATACGTCACGAATGACTGTTGCCCGTGGGTAAAAGCTCTCTAGTGAGGGTGGAATTTGTCGGTAAAAAGTAAAACTTATTTTCAAATATTACTAAATCAATCAATTAAACAGATCTAGCTAATATTTGTTTAAGTAACTCTTATTTAAGTTTTAAAAATATTCTCAAGAAAAATTGTTGATGATATAACAAATTTGTACAAAGAAACATCAATCGCTCATGTTCCAGCTTTCGTGATAATCATTATGATGTTCTCCCTAGTACAGCTATCTACAGCTGTACCTTACCACATGTCAAGTCATCTGCGCATATTATAACAAACATAATTAGCTACGAAGGATCAACATGGAACCATCAAACACCTTACCGAACCTTACACCTTACTTGACACACTTTCTGGACCAGGCAGGCTGGTCTATTAGTGAAATTAATGATATGCTATACTGCCAAGCTGCAGCCGTTCTTGGGTGTTCAATTTGTCGCACAATTAGCTTAAAAACTGCTGCAAACCTATTGCAATGCGCTCAATTTCACCTTTAGTTGGCAGCTTTTAGCTACCGATCCCGCTATCCGTTCTACTTCCAACGTAACAGTTGGTCTAAACTCTTGCTTGGTTCTTATAATAGTAGGGTACGGGACTCTTGTACCATTGTGCAGCTTGTAACACAGTCCCGATAATGTACTGCCCTAGAATAATCCTTCCACGATGGACAGCCGCTGCGCACAATTGGCGTGGCGCGTGTACAATTTCGCGTGCATCAATTATATTGCCTTTGACACGAAAAGTTCTGTATCCGCTTCTGCATCCACTGCTGCTGCTCGACGAATAGCTCACCATGCCTTGTAACATGTGACAATTATCGGCAAATCCTGCCACTGCCAGTGCGCGAAAGAAAGTAAAGCGTGCGCTCGGAAAGTGGCATTAAACCCTGTCATTAACTTTCGCTCGCGAAAAGCGCCACTTCGCTGACCTGCGTTATGACGGTGCACCTTACAGCGCTCAACATCTGGATGCGCTCGTCCGATTGCACCTTCAACAGCAGCCTAAGCGGTGTGTCGAGCGCACACTCGAGAACAACTCCGAAATAATACGGAAAGGAAAGTTTATCAGCACAATTAACCAAGTGCGGGGCATAGTGATCCTAGTAGCTATTTCCACCCCAAATGCTTCAGGTTCGGTAACTTTGTGCAAATTGAACCTAAACGTAGACGAAACGTCTTCTATTACGATTGTTCGAGAAAAGCTCGCCCCGATTATCAACTGTCACTGCCGGCTAACAACTCATCGCTGCTAATTAGTGATAGTAACAAAAGAACTGTCTCTTTTCACTGGCCTGACAAGACAAATGTTGCGCTCGCTCGGGAAACTCTTGGAAAATAATTACAAACAAAACGAAAGAAAAAAAAAATATATATGAACCGAGCGCAGACACAGAGAACCGATAAAACAATGCTGGGATCCAGCCGGGAACTCGTCGTGCAAGTTGATGGTGATGCGTCAGTAATTCACTTTCGATTTTATTCCTTATCGCGGGGAAAAGCTCCAACACGGGCAGGGCATGTTGTTGTTGTTTTTCTTTTTCGGTAGGAGCGTTTTAGGGAAAATTGTGCACAAACTACATAACGCAACGCGCGGCTGCGTTATAAAAAAAAAAAGAATTGTTTCACACAACCAGATTGTATAACGGATGTGCTTTCTCTTTTGTTTCGTGGATTACACGAAACGATCGCATCCAGAAGCATTTCGGGTGCTGAATTATCGTACCAAAAAATTTTGACATCGCCAAAGCTCGGCTTAAGCTGATGATGAAACGCCACGCCAGCCACTTTCTGGGGCCAGCTTTATTCTACGGGATCGAAGGCACATTAATTTGCTGCTTTGCTGACGAAATGTTCCTAAATTAAATGAATTAGACGAGACATCAAACATCGTAAGCTTAATTGCTGGTTGCCAGGTTGATGCAATCGTTTCGGCGGGTGAGCGTTTTTTTTTTATTCGCTTCTCTCGTTTGGAAAATGTTAAATATATTCGCTCAAAATTACCTCACCGCCATCAACTACTCAGCTTGCACACACACGCACAAAGCTAGCTGGAGCTGGTTTTAAGTGGCTTTGCATTAATAATGCAATGATTTTGTAAATTCTCTTCCGTTCTGTAAATGCCCCCTAAATGGGAAGGGAAGAAGAATGGTGCCCTGGTGCTCCGTCGCCAACATCGCGTCAGGCGCTGATGATTTAATGTTGCACTTAGAAACATGCGGATGATGACACTGACTCTTACGGGACCCGGGCGCTAATAAATGGTGTAGCCAAATTGCGCTGAACAACTGCCAATTGCGTTGAATAAAACATTCATCACCTGATCGCCCGGCCTGACGGAAATGGGTCAGTCGCATCGTTATGCCTGCTGTAGATGATTGTTTTACGACGCTGAGAGACAAAAAGGCACTCGCGATAATAATCCGGGAATGATGGAAACCCCCATTGGAAGAGTGTGATAATCGGGTGAAGAAGTTGTTAAAGTTCTGAGTTCGCCCGTCGCAAGAAGCTTGCAGCGCGGTTTAATGCAATGCGGTCCATGGTCCAATGTTTACTGCGCAACATACAACGCTTCATATGCTGACAAATTGTATGAATTGTTTCATAAATTGTTGCATTATTCAACAAGAATAATGCATTAAGTGGCATGGATGCATTACAGGATGGTTTCGAATTTAAGTGAGCAAGATGCAACCGTTTCTCGAACCTTTTCAAGTTGAAGTGGAACATGTGGAGATCGATATTGAATCGTTTTCCTCTTATCAAAAGCGCATGAAAAGAACAAATAATTCACTTTCCGCTTTCCAATTCTACTTGAAAAATGTCGACAAATGGCTAAACAAATATTTGCAACAGCCTCGTCTGACTTGAAATCCGAAATGGTAGATTAAAGTATTTAATTCCATTTTTCCATTCCATATAAAAATAAGCAATATTTACACAATAAAAACGAATATCTAAATAAATACAACTGATGTAAAGCGTTCAAGATCAAACGATAACAGCCATGGCGTATCGTCAGTTTTAGCGAAACGCTTCCTGTGGGCACCGGTAAGCCACTTCGGCTCCGGAACAGTCTTTCATCACCGCCGGTGTGCTGCACCGTATAATTTGTAGTTTGCAAATTGTTATGCTTCCAAAATGGTGCTGCTCCGATCTAAACAATGCATAACAAACTCCCAAATGAAAGCCCCAACTACCAACCGTACCCATTCAAACTCCCGAATCCGGTTCGCGCATTGGCTTTTCACTCGCTGATGGTTCGTGCGACCTGCGCGAACCAACCTAACCCATCGGAGGTGGCACAGGAACAGCTCGGCAGAACAAAAACCGATCAAAAATAATGAAACACCGGCATTCACATTCATCGGCACTACACAAAACACAAACAAGCTATTTCACGGCTCTTTTCAATGGCTAATTTTGGTGGAGCCCCAGTATCTGTTCCGCAGAGCGACCAAGGAGACGCACGGCAAAAAAAAGGCTACCGAAGAAATTGCAACAAACGGATCCACCAAATCCGTTCATTGCTGCCCGTTACATCATGTCATCGAAACGTCGGTACGTGCTTTTGTTCGGCACCTTCGTCCCAAACAGCAACAATAATACAACAATACTAATTTAGTTTTTCCTGCGCTCCAAACACAACCCCCCCAAAAAAAAAAAAACAAACCCCCATGAACCCCAAAGGAAAGTGAGAAAGTGTGGGAGTTTTGGCACCCGAACTTCCCGTTGCCATTCTGTTCCGCCGGAACAAGCGGGCGGATTGAGTCGTGCAGATGATGTCCACGGGCGCCGGTACAAACCACGGCATGGAAACACCCGGCCCGAAAGTTAAATAGGGTACATTTACACGCCAATACTCACGCGACTCTCACGAAGTGCCAGTGGGTGCGCTGCCATAACCGGCCACGTCACGTCACCGCGATGCTTTTCCGAACCGAGCAAGGTGCCCAATTTTCCGATCTCCATCCAGAGCCCCAGAGCTGCACGGTGATAAGCCCTCTCGCTGTTGTGTTTATGCTCCATTGTGCAGCACTCCACGGCGCATTCTGGTGGCTCGCGCGATCGCGATCTCTCAGCGATACTTTCTTCGCGATGCGACGGTGGATTCACTGGTGGCCCTTACGCTGCATGCCCTTACGCAATCACGAGAAATTGTGCGCGCTTGCGGGTGCGGCCATGGGGGCATGGCAGTCACGTGGGAATTTTCACCTAAAAAAATACACAACGAAGGCAAATAAAAAAAAAACCCAAACAGTCTCTCTATATAATCGCTACTATCTACACAGATCGGGAAAATAAAAATGAAAATGTTTGCGATTGCGATCTACATTATCGCACAAACCCCGAAACATCACACACCCGTCGCGATTTCTTCCCGCGCTTGTTGTGGGTGTGGTATTTTCCTTCTTCATTTTCCATCCCCCACCTCCCAGCCCGGAAGCGGATCCACCGGCCGCAAAATACACACAAATCGATGTACTTCTTCTTTTCCATTGGTCCTAAATCAAACAGCTCTTTACCGGTCGCGCGCGTGTGTGTGTGTGTGTGTGTGTCTGTGCGTGTTTTTTTTCTTTTCCTTCCTATTGAATTGCGAGCCCTGAAAGCCCTACACCGACCAGGAAAAAAATAAAATAACAACCAACCCACCAACCCCAAAAAAGGGAAGGAGCCCATTCCGCGTACGAACAACACGCGTCATTTGTAATGGAGTTGTTTTTCTTGCAAGTGGTTTATTTTCTCCCCCACATTTCATTCAGTTTCCTTTCCATTTCATCTGCTGCTGCTGCTGCTTTGTTGTTTGGATGGCACGCCACCCTTCGCTTCCCAATAAAAGAAGCGCCACAACCACCAGAAGCCACCCTATTTCATGCACTTTTTCTTGTGTGTGTACGGTCCGCATGTTTTGCCATCATTTCCTAACCTGTCGCCCATTTAATTGGAGCCTTCCGTTACGGTGTGCGAGAGCGTGATGCGTTTAATTAGTGCATCCCTTCACCCCTTCGTGCGTCTCCCTCGGCCCACCCACAGGCCCACAGGGCCCACATCTCACTTTCGTTTGGAGGAAGAAAAAAAAAACAACGAGCGCCTCATTTACATTTTGGCCATTAGTCGCTAGGTTATGATTAATGGCAGTACGTGTTTTGATTTTCGTACACAACCATTTCCAAACCAGCGTTTTCTATTAGCTCAGTTTAAGCGCTTCTGTTACGGAAGGTACATGCTGGCGTGATTCGTTTCTCCATTTTTTTTTGTTTTGCTAATTATTTAGCAAATAACTCTGATCGGGGTAGTATTTTTACGATATTTCAAATACTTTTTGACTAGCTAAGTGCATTTATTGTAAGTATAGTAAAATGTATTTTTTAACAAGTCTTATGTACGAAATAGGATCGGCAAAGTAGTATCTGCCTGTTTATGATCATATTCATTTTTTGGAAACTTTCCTAATATGTTCTTGAAAATATTATTGCGTTGTTTTGGTTGTCAAATATTCCCAAGGCACGAACGCAAAACATTTGCTGACACTCAAATCACTTGGGCAAGTGTGAGTTCATTGCCCGCTTCCTTAATCTTGCAATTGGAGTAACTCATGCAATCACTCACGACCAACGGTAGGACTATTAAGTACAATCAATCCACAGTTTTTGCAGAACTCAGCTTTTATTAAGTCACTCTCGAGTATTATCCTTGTTGCTCCTTAGTAACTCATGCTGGTTTTCCACGCTTCTCGTTTATATTTGAACCAGTTGTATCTATGAATTTATATTCACCTTTACTCTAATCAAAAACAACCATCATTGTTAGCAGGGAAAGGTGATCATCACAGAAGAGTTATGACACTCTAGACGTGCTTTTTTAAATTTATTCCTAAAACTGTATGAGATCATAACAAAAACATAAGAAATGACATCATATTCTTATCTTGGCCATGTTTACGCCACTGCAAATAATGCGTTATTAACGTCTCCGCCTGTTTTGTTTGCTTCCAAATGACCAAGAATGCGATCCCAAAGCAAACGCGATCACTGCTCTTTGGCGCTTCCCGACGACGAGAAGATGATGCGTTGAGTTCCTCTTTCGTAATAACATGTCGTGCTGCTTCCACGGCAAACAATAGTCCACAGTCAGTCGTGCGGAAGTAGCTCTTTGGGGATAAAGTTAATGCCTCGGGGAAGTGTAACACCCATGCCAGTGCCCGACAATCACAGGTGCCTGTAGAACATCTCCGGATCGCTCGCAGCTGATCCCGATGATCACCACCCATGATCACCATATCGCGATGATTCCGCCTTTCGCACAACCTTTTTACACACGTTTCCATTTCTAATTCGTAATATCAGCCGAGGGAAATCTTCTTCACCCACTCGAGATGGGTGTGATAACTTCGAAGTAGCGAAGAAAGGCCCGCTACTCTGAGGCGAGCAGGGTTTACACATTCAACACCCCCGGACTGGAAGTTAGCCAGCATTAGATGATAGTGATTTTGTGAACTCGACGATCCATCCTGTGGACGGAATTTACGCCCCCCCCATGGTTTGTGTGTGTGTGTGTGCATGGGGTGAGTTTTCAGCTAATGAAGATCCGTGAGAAGAATGCGACTCCGCCTGCTCTCATCCAATGGGCCTCTACACTACCCGCTAAGCATTGGTCGTCAGCGGGCCACCAAAAACAATAGGAAAAACAAAGCACTGCAGACCTGCAGCCGCCTGGTGCTGGTGCCGCTTTCCAACAATCGAACCCACCGTAACTCGCACCGCGGCAAGCTGGAAAATAGCGGAATGCAAACTTCCAACTTGCGAGCCTGCACCGGCGCAAACCCGTCCACAAGCCTTTTTCGCGCGTTTTCCCGCGACATAATTGGCGGGCGTTTAGGATCGAGACAATGTTGGACCCATTCGATTGTGTGGATTGTTTTATTTGCTTTTCTTTTCCTGCTTTTTTTTCCTGCGCCGGGCGGAGGTCGGAAAATTTCGTTCCCGCCAGTCTTTCATTGTGCATTCGGTACACGGTGTGTACGTGTGATTTGCGAATGCGGCGGGTTTTGCTTGAACAAAAAAGCCTTCTCTTTTGACAGAAGACGATTTTTCGCTCCCTTGTGACTACTTTATTTGCAAAAAACAAAAAAAAACCAGCGTAAAGGGCTGGAGAAAAGCAAAATGCACAACGATGTTATCGGTTCATCGGGTTACGTCGGCGAACGAGTGAGCCCGTCGACGGGTTGGTTCGCGTTAGGTGTACCATTCCTCCATGACTAATTGATCGTTGACAGCTTCAGTAATGTCATATTTGCCTGACGCCTGAGCGTTTCTCAACTGTATTTTTCGTTTTGATTAGAGTGCGGCTAGTAATAACGTTCACAATAAACCGGAAGCCTTAGTGTTTGGAGTTGGCCGGAGATACATTTACCCTTCTAATGATATCAATTATAATAGTAAAGAACTTTCGTAACGTTGGTTCCGAAGAAAGAGAAAAACCCCGTTACGGAACACGCAAAGCGCAATGTGATATCAAACTAAATGGAGAAGCTTAAATCGGGGTTTTATTTTCAAAGCTTTTTAACTGATCTTTGAAAAAAATCTCATAGTAACATAACATATTCAACCGTCATATGAACCAGTTGCGGGCCATTTTCAACATAAATAATAGCTTTGAAACAATCCCACACCACGCCACCTCACTGCTGTCAATTGATCATGTAACATTAAGCTTCAATAGCCAAATATCTGAAATTAAAACTGCCGAAAATCAGTCACTGAGTCACCGACACCGGTGACGCATCGGCTGTGCGCATCCCTGCTACACATTAGCGTATCGTGTAATTAATGCGTCGCGCCGTAACGCGCACCCAAAAGGGTCGTATTGCGGTCGGTATCATAATCCAAAAAAGCTTGGCCACGCTCGTACACTATTTTAACACAACCCGCTAAGAGCGCACACGCGCGTACAATTGCGCCAAAGAGATTGATCTCGAATCGAGTCGCAGTGAACCAAGAGCGAGAAGCGTGCGCGCGCTCGCACATGTACACCGCACCAAGCGCATTGCTGCTGCTGATCATTATGCGTTTATTATGCCAAGTTCCACACATTTGCCGTCACTCTAAGTATGGCCGAGTGCTACGGTGCGTAATGCTTCGATCCACCGTACCGAGACCGCCATCTTTTGGCGTTGCGTTATGAAATCGATGCGATCGTCGCGGTGCTACTACTCGCATCTCGTCCACTCAGCTGTCCAAGATGCAGATGGTGGAGGGCGCGAACGTTGAACGTGGAGGGAGAGTTAAAGAGTTCAGCCAGTGTACAAGATCTGCCATGATCTGGTGCACCGCGGCAACCCAGCTGGATGATAATTGCCATTTTTCACCATTTCACCGGCGCGGAATGTCGGCAAGCCGGGATTGCACATGGCCCATCCGTGTTAAAAGGCGAATGGTCAAGATGCGTATTTCTTTTTTTTCATGTCCAATTGTTCGCTTGCCACGAATGGGGGCTCATGAACGCGACGTGTGTCGCTTGCTGCAATCAAATGGAGCATATTTCTTCTATCCGGTTGCACCGTTGCACTTACGTTTCTTTCTTTCTTTAGGTTTTTTTTTGTGAGGCACTCATGCAATAGCGCATGGAAAGAATATCTTGGAATGAGTCAAGCTGTCCACATGGAGAGTCGATCCATTTGTTTCTGTTTTTTCTTCGTCTTGCAATCCATCGGTTCATCAAAATGAAGCGGTTGAATAACAGTTTCTCAATGGATATGATTTTTTTTAATGTTGACTTGAACCCGAGGCGTTACATTTGCTTAACAGTTTGAAAACATCTAGATTATCCTTAGGCTATTGAAACTTAAGACGTATTCGTGTGGGAGATTAAAATTACCTCTTATTCGTGTCCTTAACACATCACAGCTTGTAGTCGAGCTTATTCTTTGAAAGTCGGCGAATATCTCCAGGGACTTACTAAGCTTTAAGTCATTTTGGTGTTTCCTCTGTCAGGATCTCTGGAATGAGTTGTAAATTGTTGGTGTTATTGAAGTGTACACTTATTCACTAATGTAATTGCGCCTTAGAAGCATTCTGTTTAGCTTTTCTGATCGAGTACTATTTGTTCCATTCGTTGCAAATCTCTTCGATTTCTTAGACAAAAAATTGGATATCATTGAGCTAACTGAACAAAAACCTAATAGAATAACTCGACTTACAGGCATCTGCTCCCATAGTCGAAGACCTACGACCCCCTTCAAATTTGTTATTTCTATCCCAACAAATAAACTGGTCTCACTCGCCGTCAACCATCAACAGTACAAGCAATCGACGAATTTATGCATATTCATAGCACAACCGATCCCACAAACCCGTCTCAGTCCAGCGTGAAAGCGTGCGCCCGTTCAATTTGCATTTGAATTTCTATTACATACAAATATTTGCCACAAATCGATTTGGAACCGACGGGCAATGGCAACGACTGCTATCTGNAATTGTTTCACACAACCAGATTGTATAACGGATGTGCTTTCTCTTTTGTTTCGTGGATTACACGAAACGATCGCATCCAGAAGCATTTCGGGTGCTGAATTATCGTACCAAAAAATTTTGACATCGCCAAAGCTCGGCTTAAGCTGATGATGAAACGCCACGCCAGCCACTTTCTGGGGCCAGCTTTATTCTACGGGATCGAAGGCACATTAATTTGCTGCTTTGCTGACGAAATGTTCCTAAATTAAATGAATTAGACGAGACATCAAACATCGTAAGCTTAATTGCTGGTTGCCAGGTTGATGCAATCGTTTCGGCGGGTGAGCGTTTTTTTTTTATTCGCTTCTCTCGTTTGGAAAATGTTAAATATATTCGCTCAAAATTACCTCACAGCTATCAACTACTCAGCGCGCACACACACGCACAAAGCTAGCTGGAGCTGGTTTTAAGTGGCTTTGCATTAATAATGCAATGATTTTGTAAATTCTCTTCCGTTCTGTAAATGCCCGCTAAATGAGAAGGGAAGAAGAACGGCGCCCTGGTGCTCCGTCGCCAACATCGCGTCAGGCGCTGTTGATTTAATGTTGCACTTAGAAACATGCGGATGATGACACTGATTCTTACGGGACCCGGGCGCTAATAAATGGTGTAGCCAAATTGCGCTGAACAACTGCCAATTGCGTTGAATAAAACATTCATCACCTGATCGCCCGGCCTGACGGAAATGGGTCAGTCGCATCGTTATGCCTGCTGTAGATGATTGTTTTACGACGCTGAGAGACAAAAAGCCACTCGCGCTAATAATCCGGGAATGATGGAAACCCCCATTGGAAGAGTGTGATAATCGGGTGAAGAAGCTGTTAAAGTTCTGAGTTCGCCCGTCGCAAGTAGCTTGCAGCGCGGTTTAATGCAATGCGGTCCATGGTCCAATGTTTACTGCGCAGCATACAACGCTTCATATGCTGACAAATTGTATGAATTGTTTCATAAATTGTTGCATTATTCAACAAGAATAATGCATTAAGTAGCATGGATGCATTACAGGATGGTTTCGAGTTTAAGTGAGCAAGATGCAACCGTTTCTCGAACCTTTTCAAGTTGAAGTGGAACATGTGGAGATCGATATTGAAGCGTTTTCCTCTTATCAAAAGCGCATGAAAAGAACAAATAATTCACTTTATAAGCCGCTTTCCACTTAAACTTGAAAAATGTCGACAAATGGCTAAACAAATATTTGCAAAAGCCTCGTCTGACTTGCAATCCGAAATGGTAGATTAAATTATTTAATTCCATTTTTCCATTCCATATAAAAATATGCAATATTTACACAATAAAAACGAATATCTAAATAAATACAACTGATGTAAAGCGTTCAAGATCAAACGATAACAGCCATGGCGTATCGTCAGTTTTAGCGAAACGCTTCCTGTGGGCACCGGTAAGCCACTTCGGCTCCGGAACAGTCTTTCATCACCGCCGGTGTGCTGCACCGTATAATTTGTTGTTTGCAAATTGTTATGCTTCCAAAATGGTGCTGCTCCGATCTAAACAATGCATAACAAACTCCCAAATAAAAGCCCCAACTACCAACCGTACCCATTCAAACTCCCGAATCCGGTTCGCGCATTGGCTTTTCACTCGCTGATGGTTCGTGCGACCTGCGCGAACCAACCTAACCCATCGGAGGTGGCACAGGAACAGCTCGGCAGAACAAAAACCGATCAAAAATAATGAAACACCGGCATTCACATTCACCGGCACTACACAAAACACAAACAAGCTATTTCACGGCTCTTTTCAATGGCTAATTTTGGTGGAGCCCCAGTATCTGTACCGCAGAGCGACCAAGGAGACGCACGGAAAAAAAAGGCTACCGAAGAAATTGCAACAAACGGATCCACCCAATCCGTTCATTGCTGCCCGTTACATCATGTCATCGAAACGTCGGTACGTGCTTTTGTTCGGCACCTTCGTCCCAAACAGCAACAATAATACAACAATACTAATTTAGTTTTTCCTGCGCTCCAATCACAACCCCCCCAAAAAAAAAAAAACAAACCCCCATCAACCCCAAAGGAAAGTGAGAAAGTGTGGGAGTTTTGGCACCCGATCTTCCCGATGCCATTCTGTTCCGCCGGAACAAGCGGGCGGATTGAGTCGTGCAGATGATGTCCACGGGCGCCGGTACAAACCACGGCATGGAAACACCCGCCCCGAAAGGTAAATAGGGTACATTTACACGCCAATACTCACGCGACTCTCACGAAGTGCCAGTGGGTGCGCTGCCATAACCGGCCACGTCACGTCACCGCGATGCTTTTCCTAACCGAGCAAGGTGCCCAATTTTCCGATCTCCATCCAGAGCTCCAGAGCTGCACGGTGATAAGCCCTCTCGCTGTTGTGTTTATGCTCCATTGTGCAGCACTCCACGGCGCATTCTGGTGGTTCGCGCGATCGCGATCTCTCAGCGGTACTTTCTTCGCGATGCGATGCGACGTTGGATTCACTGGTGGCCCTTACGCTCGATGCCCTTACGCAATCACGAGAAATTGTGCGCGCTTGCGGGTGCGGCCATGGGGGCATGGCAGTCACGTGGGAATTTTCACCTAAAAAAATACACAACGAAGGCAAATAAAAAAAAACCCAAACAGTCTCTCTATATAATCGCTACTATCACACAGATCGGGAAAATAAAAATGAAAATGTTTGCGATTGCGATCTACATTATCGCACAAACCCCGAAACATCACACACCCGTCGCGATTTCTTCCCGCGCTTGTTGTGGGTGTGGTATTTTCCTTCTTAATTTTCCATCCCCCACCCCCCAGCCCGGAAGCGGATCCACCGGCCGCAAAATACACACAAATCGATGTACTTCTTCTTTTCCATTGGTCCTAAATCAAGCAGCTCTTTACCGCGTGTGTGTGTGTCTGTGCGTGTTTTTTCTTTTCCTTCCTATTGAATTGCGAGCCCTGAAAGCCCTACACCGACCAGGAAAAAAAAAATAACAACCAACCCACCAACCCCAAAAAAGGGAAGGAGCCCATTCCGCGTACGAACAACACGCGTCATTTGTAATGGAGTTGTTTTTCTTGCAAGTGGTTTATTTTCTCCCCCACATTTCATTCAGTTTCCTTTCCATTTCATCTGCTGCTGCTTTGTTGTTTGGATGGCACGCCACCCTTCGCTTCTCAATAAAAGAAGCGCCACAACCACCAGTATGTACGGTCCGCATGTTTTGCCATCATTTCCTACCCTGTCGCCCATTTAATTGGAGCCTTCCGTTACGGTGTGCGAGAGCGTGATGCGTTCAATTAGTGCATCCCTTCACCCCTTCGTGCGTCTCCCTCGGCCCACCCACAGGCCCACAGGGCCCACATCTCACTTTCGTTTGGAGGAAGAAATAAAAAACAACGAGCGCCTCATTTACATTTTGGCCATTAGTCGCTAGGTTATGATTAATGGCAGTACGTGTTTTGATTTTCGTACACAACCATTTCCAAACCAGCGTTTTCTATTAGCTCAGTTTAAGCGCTTCTGTTACGGAAGGTACATGCTGGCGTGATTCGTTTCTCCATTTTTTTTGTTTTGCTAATTATTTAGCAAATAACTCTGATCGGGGTAGTATTTTTACGATATTTCAAATACTTTTTGACTAGCTAAGTGCATTTATTGTAAGTATAGTAAAATGTATTTTTTAACAAGTCTTATATACGAAATAGGATCGGCAAAGTAGTATCTGCCTGTTTATGATCATATTCATTTTTTGGAAACTTTTCTAATATGTTCTTGAAAATATTATTGCGTTGTTTTGGTTGTCAAATATTCCCAAGGCACGAACGCAAAACATTTGCTGACACTCAAATCACTTGGGCAAGTGTGAGTTCATTCCCCGCTTCCTTAATCTTGCAATTGGAGTAACTCATGCAATCACTCACGACCATCGGTAGGACTATTAAGTACAATAAATTCACAAACATCACAGCTCAGCTTTTATTAATTCACTCACGAGTATTATCCTTGTTGCTCCTTAGTAACTCATGCTGGTTTTCCACGCTTCTCGTTTATATTTGAACCAATTGTATCTATGTATCTATCACCTTTACTCTGATCAATAACAAACATCATTGTTAACAAGGAAAGGTGATCATCACAGAAGAGTAATGACACTCTAGACGTGCTTATTTAAATTTATTCCTAAAACTGTATGAGATCATAGCAAAAACATAAGAAATGACATCATATTCTTATCTTGGCCATGTTTACGCCGCTGCAAATAATACGTTAATAACGTCTCCGCCTGTTTTGTTTGCTTCCAAATGACCAAGAATGCGATCCCAAAGCAAACGCGATCACTGCTCTTTGGCGCTTCCCGACGACGAGAAGATGATGCGTTGAGTTCCTCTTTCGTAATAACATGTCGTGCTGCTTCCACGGCAAACAATAGTCCACAGTCAGTCGTGCGGAAGTAGCTCTTTGGGGATAAAGTTAATGCCTCGGGGAAGTGTAACACCCATGCCAGTGCCCGACAATCACAGGTGCCTGTAGAACATCTCCGGATCGCTCGCAGCTGATCCCGATGATCACCACCCATGATCACCATATCGCGATGATTCCGCCTTTCGCACAACCTTTTTACACACGTTTCCATTTCTAATTCGTAATATCAGCCGAGGGAAATCTTCTTCACCCACTCGAGATGGGTGTGATAACTTCGAAGTAGCGAAGAAAGGCCCGCTACTCTGAGGCGAGCAGGGTTTACACATTCAACACCCCCGGACTGGAAGTTAGCCAGCATTAGATGATAGTGATTTTGTGAACTCGACGATCCATCCTGTGGACGGAATTTACGCCCCCCCCATGGTTTGTGTGTGTGTGTGTGCATGGGGTGAGTTTTCAGCTAATGAAGATCCGTGAGAAGAATGCGACTCCGCCTGCTCTCATCCAATGGGCCTCTACACTACCCGCTAAGCATTGGTCGTCAGCGGGCCACCAAAAACAATAGGAAAAACAAAGCACTGCAGACCTGCAGCCGCCTGGTGCTGGTGCCGCTTTCCAACAATCGAACCCACCGTAACTCGCACCGCGGCAAGCTGGAAAATAGCGGAATGCAAACTTCCAACTTGCGAGCCTGCACCGGCGCAAACCCGTCCACAAGCCTTTTTCGCGCGTTTTCCCGCGACATAATTGGCGGGCGTTTAGGATCGAGACAATGTTGGACCCATTCGATTGTGTGGATTGTTTTATTTGCTTTTCTTTTCCTGCTTTTTTTTCCTGCGCCGGGCGGAGGTCGGAAAATTTCGTTCCCGCCAGTCTTTCATTGTGCATTCGGTACACGGTGTGTACGTGTGATTTGCGAATGCGGCGGGTTTTGCTTGAACAAAAAAGCCTTCTCTTTTGACAGAAGACGATTTTTCGCTCCCTTGTGACTACTTTATTTGCAAAAACAAAAAAAAAACCAGCGTAAAGGGCTGGAGAAAAGCAAAATGCACAACGATGTTATCGGTTCATCGGGTTACGTCGGCGAACGAGTGAGCCCGTCGACGGGTTGGTTCGCGTTCGGTGTACCATTCCTCCATGACTAATTGATCGTTGACAGCTTCAGTAATGTCATATTTGCCTGACGCCTGAGCGTTTCTCAACTGTATTTTTCGTTTTGATTAGAGTGCGGCTAGTAATAACGTTCACAATAAACCGGAAGCCTTAGTGTTTGGAGTTGGCCGGAGATACATTTACCCTTCTAATGATATCAATTATAATAGTAAAGAACTTCGTAACGTTGGTTCCGAAGAAAGAGAAAAACCCCGTTACGGAACACGCAAAGCGCAATGTGATATCAAACTAAATGGAGAAGCTTAAATCGGGGTTTTATTTTCAAAGCTTTTTAAGTGATCTTTGAAAAAAATCTCATAGTAACATAACATATTCAACCGTCATATGAACCAGTTGCGGGCCATTTTCAACATAAATAATAGCTTTGAAACAATTTCCACACCACGCCACCTCACTGCTGTCAATTGATCATGTAACATTAAGCTGCAATAGCCAAATATCTGAAATTAAAACTGCCGAAAATCAGTCACTGAGTCACCGACACCGGTGACGCATCGGCTGTGCGCATCCCTGCTACACATTAGCGTATCGTGTAATTAATGCGTCGCGCCGTAACGCGCACCCAAAAGGGTCGTATTGCGGTCGGTATCATAATCCAAAAAAGCTCGGCCACGCTCGTACACTATTTTAACACAACCCGCTAAGAGCGCACACGCGCGTACAATTGCGCCAAAGAGATTGATCTCGAATCGAGTCGCAGTGAACCAAGAGCGAGAAGCGTGCGCGCGCTCGCACATGTACACCGCACCAAACGCATTGCTGCTGCTGCTGCTGATCATTATGCGTTTATTATGCCAAGTTCCACACATTTGCCGTCACTCTAAGTATGGCCGAGTGCTACGGTGCGTAATGCTTCGATCCACCGTACCGAGACCGCCATCTTTTGGCGTTGCGTTATGAAATCGATGCGATCGTCGCGGTGCTACTACTCGCATCTTGTCCACTCAGCTGTCCAAGATGCAGATGGTGGAGGGCGCGAACGTTGAACGTGGAGGGAGAGTTAAAGAGTTCAGCCAGTGTACAAGATCTGCCAAGATCTGGTGCACCGCGGCAACCCAGCTGGATGATAATTGCCATTTTTCACCATTTCACCGGCGCGGAATGTCGGCAAGCCGGGATTGCACATGGCCCATCCGTGTTAAAAGGCGAATGGTCAAGATGCGTATTTCTTTTTTTTTCATGTCCAATTGTTCGCTTGCCACGAATGGGGGCTCATGAACGCGACGTGTGTCGCTTGCTGCAATCAAATGGCGCATATTTCTTCTATCCGGTTGCACCGTTGCACTTACGTTTCTTTCTTTCTTTAGGTTTTTTTTTTGTGAGGCACTCATGCAATAGTGCATGGTAAGAATATCTTGTAATGAGTCAAGCTGTCCACATGGAGAGTCGATCCATTTGTTTCTGTTTTTTCTTCTTCTTGCAATCCATCGGCTCATCAAAATGAAGCGATTGAATAACAGTTTCTCAATGGATATGATTTTTTTTAATGTTGACTTGAACCCGAGGCGTTACATTTGCTTAACAGTTTGAAAACATCTAGGTTATCCTTAGGCTATTGAAACTTAAGACGTATTCGTGTTGGAGATTAATATTACCTCTTATTCGTGTCCTTAACACATCACAGCTTGTAGTCGAGCTTATTCTTTGGAAGTCGGCGAATATCTCCAGGGACTTACTAAGCTTTAAGTCATTTTAGTGTTTCCTCTGTCAGGATCTCTGGAATGAGTTGTAAATTATTGGTGTTATTGAAGTGTACACTTATTCACTAATGTAATTGCGCCTTAGAAGCATTCTGTTTAGCTTTTCTGATCGAGTACTATTTGTTCCATTCGTTGCAAATCTCTTCGATTTCTTAGACAAAAAATTGGATATCATTGAGCTAACTGAACAAAAACCTAATAGAATAACTCGACTTACAGGCATCTGCTCCCATAGTCGAAGACCTACGACCCCCTTCAAATTTGTTATTTCTATCCCAACAAATAAACTGGTCTCACTCGCCGTCAACCATCAACAGTACAAGCAATCGACGAATTTATGCATATTCATAGCACAACCGATCCCACAAACCCGTCTCAGTCCAGCGTGAAAGCGTGCGCCCGTTCAATTTGCATTTGAATTTCTATTACATACAAATATTTGCCACAAATCGATTTGGAACCGACGGGCAATGGCAACGACTGCTATCTGCCCAGTGCGGAGGCCTGGGTCTCTGAAGCATGATTTTAATCGCACGTTTGCCTGTTCCACTTGCGATCATGTTGGCGAATATTTCTGTTTTGTCCCTGCCTCCCCCACCAATCCCGTGGCTCCTTGCGGGACGTTCCAATCGCGAGGCTTTCATCTTGGCACGCAATGCCCGCCCGCACGAACACATTCGATAGCAAATGGATGAAATTAAGATATAAATCTTTGCAAAAATCGAATCCAAAATCACAGAACAGGGCACGCTTGGTGAGGAGCGGGTTTGATCGTCGGTAACACACACTCGAATGTCGCGTGTAACTACTTGCTGGTTTGGCAATAACTTTGTCCCGTCTTATTTTGGTCCGCCAGTCAATGGGTGCCAGACAGTGACTTGGATTGGCTGCCACCGGGATCGATGTGTGTGTATGTTTGGAGGGAAATGATCTGATCATAAAACGAGGAAATGGTCAACCGTTGCCGTTTGTGGTCGGTTGCTGTCAAATCGTGAGCTTGTTTAACCAAAAATGTAGACCACATACTTCCAAGGAGGGTGTTTTTCTCTGATGTCTTCATTTGTAGCAGCACTCCAACTGTGACGTCAATGTGATTGGATGTTGGGACAAGAAATATGATTATTCATATATTTTTTTTATTTAATTTATGTTTCTTCTCTTAACTAAACAGCATACTAATAAGACAGTGGCTATAATAACAAATCGTAAGGAAAATGTAAACTAAACGTACAACATTTTTATCTCTCCTTATGCGATACGATCGACCAGTAAGCGATAGGAAATCGTACGAAGCAGAGAATAACAAAAATTTTCTAACAAAATAGTAAATATTATTCGGCTCAAAACATGCCCAATGCTCCATCCATTCCGCCTGCATCGCACCGTGTCAAGCAACCAGACACGCATTTTGATCGGTACAACCACCCACGGCATATCACTAATCATACCTGTCATGTAAGACACTGCTAAATCAAATGAAAAAGGAAAGGAACGCAACCGACCGGTAACGTGCCGCGTGCACCAAAAACCAAACAACCAAACCGCCGCAAACTACCGGTCGCCACGCATAAATGCCTTGCGCGAGCTAGCTACCACGGGGAGACAGGAAAGTTGTTTGGTTTTGCAATTTAATGCATTTCTTAATTTCACCACCAAAGTATTTTTGCGCATTGCAAAGTGCTATTCTTCCTTCCAACACGGGGAATTGCCGGAAAACAGCAAACCGAAAGCGCATCCGCTCATACTGTGTTGCGCGGACGGTCATGCGCGACCGATTTGTTTTCAAACCATTTGATACCATTATTATCGGTACCAAAGTTTGCGGTAACGATTCCGCTCGCACATTTGATGAGCAGTCTTCATTTAACCCCTGGTGGAGTTTCTTTTCCCTGCGTCAATGAAACGACAGGAAAGTGCATCACAAAAGTAAAGCAAAACCCTTCGGCGCAGCTCGCTCCTTTCTCCAATCGGTGCTCCGGCTCGGCGGCCGGAGCTCGTGAACTCTCGTGCTTAATTAATTAACTTTTTAATATCTTCAACTTTTCTCCACGATCCACCCCCGCCGGATGAAGAGCAATGCACCCGGACAAAACAATAGTGCCGCCGCAGTGCGTGCGCGATCGCGAAACAATGGATGGATAGGTCGCCTCGTATGCGGCGCGTTGCGTGTCATCGGGCACAAAACCGACCATCCCAGTGCTCTGTTTTAATTTTTTCCTTCGTTCATAGTCCCTCCGGTATCACCGATGAACTTTTGCAGAAAGTTCACTTTCATCGCTAGCTCGCTAGTGACGGTGACGCATCGTTGTTAGGGTGTAGAAATCGCGAAGAGAAAACCCCTAACTCAACAGCTCCCGATTGAGAAGGCGGCGCAACGAAATTAAATGTTGTTGTGTCAGTATTAACAAGCTTCGTTAGCGTGGCGTTCGATATCGGGAATAGGCAGCTCTGGCTAACTAGCCTCTTGGCACACACACATTCGATTATGTCTTCCCTATTCGAGCAAAACCTTCAAGAAATTCTAGATCCAAACGCAAGACAGCAGTCAAAACTGGAATGTTTCATCGCTTAGCCCGCGGCTGCCCTCTTCCTCCCCGAACATAATTTGCCAAAGGTTCTATCGCCTAGCGGTTGTTTTATGATTGTAAACTCATCAAAACGGACCCGCCCGTTAGCTGGCCGATCATTTCCTACCCCGAAAAGGCATTACGCTTGGCGATGACTGACCCCGGACTAGAGGAGCTCGGCCGCTTCACTGATTGCTCGTAAAACAAAGATTTAGATCGAAAAATGGAATTTTTAACGTGGCAAATTTTGCTTCCACTCGCGTGTGTGCTTTTTCCTCCCTTCGTTTAAGTGAATCGTTTCTGATTCTTTGTGCCAAACTTCTCAGCAGAACCCGTTCTGGCGTGTGACAAACGAAAAAACAGCACGCAATTCAAATGGGAAAGACCATAAAACGCTTACAATAAGCTTCGAAAAATAAAACACTTACCAGTGATGGGTGGGAGCATTTCCGTTCTGTGCTATTGTAACTCACTAGAACTCACTCTATTTTAATGTTTCCTTTCAATGATGCAGTAAAAAATTGTTTCAATAACTTTTAACGAACTTACTGTATATTTGGCACATGTTCAAAACTTTACATCAGTACCATGTGGCACAGTCAAAGACCCGTATTATCCGCTCACTTTTAATAGTATTGGAGTTGCTTAATAACTTCACAAGAAAATATATAATTAACCATTTGATGATCAGCTGTATTAATTTTATTTAAATATTATACCTTGGGAAACAAATACACTCACAACAGCCGAATGCTACTCACTTCCAAAGCTCCGATTCAATGAATTCATATTTTCTGCTCACGGGAAATGGAACATAATGAACCGCTTAGTGGCGTTTGAAGCAATCAACATTTAATGAACCATAGGCCACTTCTTTTCCATAAGCCACTTTCACTTTCATTACAAACCTGGATAAGTAAACTAACGAGCATAACTGTTGCTACCCCGTTTTCGATGGTTTAGATTTTTATCTGCATCTGTAATAAAATTATTTGACAGGCTCAGGAAATGATACTCCTCTGGGAGTACTCGCAAAGCGCCTCTGTGACCCATTCTTGGCTGTAATATGCCCGAATTCTATCTTCACTCATTATCAGATTCTCAACAAGATTGACACACTTCACTATCGTGCCAAACGATCGACTCGCAGTGCATGAAACCTGGAACGTACTGGCGAGACCCAAATATTCTGACAACTTCACAGTTGTCCCTTTAAAAAGGTGACATATCTAAGACCTGGGAAATCATCTCGCGCTGGGCCGCTAAATCTGCCGATGCCTACTGTTCTTAAGCATCGGGCTTATGATTGCACGCCTGTACATTAGCAATTTTCTCCGGAAGTTCCAAATTCCGTTAATGATGCAACAATGGACGAGACTGAGAATTGCTGCTGGGAATAAGCGACCTCCCAACATACACACGCACACGCCTACGCTGTCCATCCATCGCAGCTAAAACGGCGGGTGGCTGAGAAATGGTCCGACACGACCAAATGTCGACAAAACATTTGCCCACTTCCACCGTAGCTTGTCCTCCGCTAGTACCTACCGAACTAAAAAAGTTTCTGCCAGCGAACTAGATTCCAATTATTCTAACGGCGCCCGTTAGAGATGGCCCGGTTTGGTTTTTTTTTCCTTTTTTCGGCGGGATGACTTTTAGGTGCAGTTTTTTCGGGCGACTCCGAGGGCGCTCTAGTGTCTATTTTCTGCGCCCGAAATGTTGTACCATGAGTGCCAAATGAAAAATAGGTTAATCAGTAATTACCGATGATGAAATCATCGTGGCAGAGGGCTATGATTGATGCGGGAAAGGGTTTTGGGGCAATTGCGGTTTTTGTTCAACTGTTGTGATGTACTGGACGGATGAGCGCTTCGCAAGCTGATAATGGTTGACGCGCATGATGTAATGATGGTAAAGCAGATTTGGTAGATGCGCTTGTTTTTAATTTGGAGCAACCCATTGGCCACACGTTCTAATGAATGTCTCAAGCACACGGGTTTGAATTGCCGAATGACATGGTTCAGTTACCGAGATTCCCTGGATGTATAAGACATTGATTCTCGATCTTCAGATATTCGTTGATCGTTTCTCCTACATTTGAAGATCGTCAAGATAGGCAATTGCTATTGAGTTGAGGAAATTGGATGTAATATTACAATAAATCATACATAAAATCTACAACAAAAAACCAACCAGACATCATCCCCAGTGCACTCAGTACAACAAACTTAAGACATCATCGCCTCAAAAATTATTTCGCAACAGAAAAAAAGCGTTCAACTTAATTCATGGTCTGTTTGAAACGCGTACTCTATTTCCTCATTTGCATTTAGCAAACGCTAATGGAGCTTCGCTAATTTTCGATCAATGAAAGTAAAACAATCGGTACACACACAAAGCACTATGCACCTTTCAACTTCCCCAACCAAATCATCATCGAATCGATCCAAAATTTAAATACTCGAAACAGCGCTCCTACCCACCCAAAAGGCCATTAGCACGGATCTTTGGGTTAAAGATCACGTCGTCAAACTTGCCACATACACAGGACACTCGACGTAAAGCGAAGAAGACTCAGATGAGTTGAGTTTTCCAAACGTCAGGAAAAATCCGCTCGACTAAAGTACGGCAGCGATCGTTCACAATCCACCCCTCACAGCCAAGCGTGGGGATGAGAAAACAAAAGCTTCTCTACAGCCACCCTGAGCAAGCTGTGGAAAAGCAACCTTCCTCCGTTCTCAACCGTAACTATCACAAGAAAGAGAGAAGAAATCCCCCCCGACATTGGGAAAAGCAAGCCCACTAAAGAGAGCGCCTGTGCGTGGTGCGAGAGCATAAACAAACAAGCAACCACCAATAGCCCGCGGTGGCTGCAGCAATTTATTACAATTTCACCCTTTTTCCAGTTCGGTTGTGGCTGCGAACGTGGTTAGGCGGATTGTGCTGCTAGTGGACGATCACGTCTAAGACATGTCTGTGTTTACGCTCGCCTCGGGCAAACGGGGAATAGTTGGGCGAACCGTTTAGTGATTGAGTCATTGACGGTCGGACGAACGAATTGACGAACGATCGTTGCAAGTGTGCTGTGATCAAGTGTAGGATCAAAGAGGAGTGATTTTGTTGTTGCTGTTAAGTAGCTTGGGGTGATACAAGCCTATCGAATCTAATCGAAGGTCGATAACGGCAAACTCTAGGAAGAGCAGCTCAGTTACGTGAACTTCGACGACCTCGTGGAAATTAGCATCGCTAAGAGCAACGCCACCGTTAAAAAGCTTCCACACATCGCTCGTCCGAATCGGGCACTTCCTGCGGATGCCGCCGTGATGGGTTGTAGTCGCATTCTCTAGTTTGCAGATAGCTACGATCGGTGCGGGTTTCGATCGGAGCGATCGGGTAGTGTTCGTTACGTGACGCCTTCGACACAATAATATGCTCTCACTCCGCACAAGACGCGGTTGCGCTCGATGGTAGCATGATGGTGGAATGATAATTACAGCGGCGTTACAGTGCGAGCGTGCGGGCCACTACGAAAACCCGAAATGTGATGCCTGGTGCTTCGGGTGAAGGAAATCAAATTTTAATCACCCTCGGCTCTAATGCTCGGTGCGCTCGTCTGCTTGCACGCATCGGTTGCCGCACCGAAATCTGGCGTGATTTAAACTAAGACCCAAGTGTGACCGACCCATACGCGCACCACCCCGTCCGTTTGTGAATGAAAACCAAAAACCAAAACCCACAAAAAAATTATGTTGAAATCAGTTTTCCATTTCCCGATGTGTGATGATTAAGGTGGAGTGTGCAGCGAGCGCTATTTTTGGTGATGGCGCGTTTCGTTTGAAGAACCTCAATTCGTAATCGGATCGTTGCAACCGATCTTGCCCAGCAAAAGAATCACGTCGACTATATTGTAGTCATACAAACTTCACCTCAGGCGAGTAGTGCGCTGCGACTCCAAGGTGTGAAGTGCTCCAGTGTCTCCCGGCCAAAGTCTTTCCCAATTTACCTTCGCACGAAACACACTAATCGAAGGGAGTGACCAATGAGCCTTTCATTCTCTCTCTCTCTCTCGAATGAATTACTAATCGGAACGTGTTGGAGGTGTTGCAGAGCGTATGTATCTTGACACAACACCAACCGACAAGCGACATACCACGCACCGGATAGCAGTGCTGTTTCTAGTGGGCATCAATGTGAACAATGTCGTCAGCCGTGGGTTATAACACCTCGGGCTCTGAACCGATTCGGCACGATTGATCAGTGGCAGTGTCACACTGATCGTGGCCGTAGTAATGTCCACGTGCGCAAAGTCTGTATGGCGTAATCTCCTTCTCTACCGAAGCGGAAGGACTTAATTGAAGAGCTTACGTATTCTGCTGCCCTCACGGGTCCCTTCCTGACTGACCCACGAGATAGTGTGTCAAGCGTGGATCTCGGCCGGGTCTGGAATCGATCGAGCTTCGAACGACATTAGTCTGGTCTGGGCCCTTAGCTTCCGGAAAGCGGTGAACCAGCGCAGTAGTGGATCGTGGATCATACGATCAAGCTTAAGCCCGGTGGTTGATTGAAGTATAATGAGTGTTGACTGAAGCGTGTTTACGTGATTTGTAGCTGGCGGAGTTTCCCTCGTAACCAGCTCGTAACATAATATAACCTGAAAAGGGGGTAAAAAAGTTAGAAGCAGAATCAGTTCGCAAAGTGAGGTGAAGAATGTGACCAGATCGTGTGTGTGTGTGTGTGTGCATTCTGTCAGCATCAAATGTCAATTAGTTTTCGCCCAGAATAGCATAACTAACCGGGGTCTTGTCCCATGTGCTACGCTCCGGTGGCGGTGTACGATACGATTCACTATGTTAAAGCGGTTTAAGTGACCGAAGTGTGTGATCCTAGAACTACCCCATGCGTGACGTGTGAACAAAGTGGACCCAGAGCCCCAGAAAAAACAAAGGTCTGAAACCCTTCGAACAACACACTGTCGGCGGTGGTTTTTGTTTTTGTTGTTGACAGTTCCAGAACGAAAGTGAACGTAACGAGATACATCCGATCCGGGCTCGGATGTCGTTGGTGACGGTTCCTTAGGTGGAACCGTCCGGGTGCAAGTGTCCGTCCCAGAGAGCATCGGTCACAGTGTGTGGCAGACGTTCGGTACGTTCAACTCCCAAAACGGATCACCGTACGAGCGACAGCCGCTAATTGGATTCTGTGCGCGGAGTTCTGGAGGCCAATCGCTGAGCAACGGCTCACAACGGATGTGTGCCCCTTTCGGTACGTCATTGATTTATGGTGCTTCACCGTAGGCTGCCGCAGAAGTCGCAGAAGCTGTGAAACAAAACGAACGTCAACACGTGTACAAACGAATGCGAACGACGGCTCCTAAGTCCCAAGGCACAGAAATAGGCAATTCTCGAGACTTTCTCGAGATGAGATGTTCTAACAAGACCTGTCAGCTGATGCACGGTTAAATTGGATTTTCGTTAGTTACGCTTTTTGCAATCTAATCAAATCTATGTTAACTGGATTCTAAACACGCAACCGGAACACGTTAATGTGGTAGAACCTCCAACATTGGGAAAACCAAATTTGGGAACCTTTGGTGATGAGGATCATTTCGAGAATAGCCATGGAAACAATCCTAGTTGTTTGGCATTCCGATGCTCCAATGTCTGCCTTCCAAATCGTTTACACTATTGAAAATTAATAATTAATAGACACTCTGCGTAGCTATGAAATCGCCATTACCATAAAGCTCCCTGTAGGCACCGTTGCATAATATTCTTTTTTCTACATTTTATTACACCCACACTTAGCAGCACTAAGAGTATGGGTGCAATAAATTCACCTCATTGCCAATTTCCATTTCGCTCCATAAAGCTAGCAGCACCGCACCAATAAAACGAAATTGCTAACAAATTGCTTTTGCAATCCACAAAACAAACAAATGATTTATTAACTCGATTTGGCGCTCGTTATCTGCCGATTGGGTAATATGACTAATCTGCCACAGCCACTTCCGGACACCCACCCCCACCATACACTCAACGCAGCTCCCCGTGGGGTGCGTGGTGTTGATCAATAAAATACATCCCGGTCCTGCACGTTCGCGTGCGCGTGTGTGTATTGGGCCACCTAATCAAGCAGACCACAAACCGCTTGTGAAGTATTGCCCCAGGGGGAGCGAAAACCATCTGTTTTCGCTTGGTTGGCGGCGTCGGTGGGCACGGGTTGGCTAGTCTGGCTAGCCATGTTACATTCCAGCCAGCTGCGTCGCATTGGATGGATGGATAGAAGCAGAAAGCACAAGAAAAGCACAAACTCCTTTCAACCCGCTCAAACACCGTACGGTATCAATAAATTGGGGAGGCCCACTATTGCTGCTGCTGTTGCCGCTGCGGCTGCTAATTTAACACACAGGGAGGAAAACAAAATACGCGCGAATTGGATAACATGGCCCCGAATCGGGGACTAGCCGCTCGTTGGAATGGTTAGCGAATTGGTACTATGCGATTCTATGCGTACCAAACACGTTTGGCTGGCCGATAATTGACTCTCGAAAATACTCTATTTACTCCCTATTTATCATACTCCATCGCGGCCTGAGACAGCACAAAACACGGGCAAGAAATCAATAAACAAAATCCGTCACTCTTCCAAGCCTCTTGGTGCATCGAAAATTGGAACAACGGAGAACAAACCTTTCATTGCGGTGTGCAAACAGTACGGCGCTAATTAGGCGTAACAAATAGGTATAATTTCACACACACACAAAAAACCACCCCAGGTGCCATTTAATTTTCACCCGCTGCACTACCGCGTTGTGGTGCCTTCGCCTTCGCCGGATTACCGAATTGCCTAATCCACGCTGACACAGATTGGCTAACGATTGTCGAGCTGGCCTTCGGGCCGAGGAGCTGGGATAAGACATTCCCCTTCATTCTGCCCGTCATACAATATTATCCCCCGTTTTTCGATTGGTCAATTGCCTTGCCTCTGTTGGGTGGATCAATGAAGTCAAACACCGTCCCCCATTCACGGTTCGCCATCCTAAAGAGTATCGTAATGTTGGCCCGAGATTGTCAGGATTCGTTGGTATACTGCTGGGCTTTTTGTTAATCGGGCCATTTTTGTTGCAGCTTATAGCCAATTGTTCCGCCACAGATCGAAACGTCGAACGGCGCTCTTTTGTATTGTTTGTTGCTGGTTTTTCCCCCTTTTTTGCGTGTCATGGATCGGGCAGCCCTTTTTTTTGTTGCTCCGTGTTTGAGACTGTCCAACATGGACATCACTTGAAAGCCACACTCAACCAAATAACTAGCTTCGAGAGGTATAATCATAAATCGCCCGCTCGCCCGATACCGTGTACCTCCTCGTGAGCAAGAGAGATTCGGATAAAAACAAAATTGGAGTACAACACCGGCCGGGTGGTATGTTGGAGTCGCTTCGGGGGTGAATTAGCTACCGTGCTACACAAATACACACACCCGATCAATATCCCAGCGCGATATATTGGGAAGCGTAGATCGGGTGCGCTTTGGTACAGATGGCTAACCATCTGTGTATATCCGCAGGCAACTCTGAGCGCAGACACACCGACACTCTTCAACACCAATTCCAATTCCAATGTGCACGTATGTCATACGCGATCGTGGCTCACAGTTCTATGAGCGCGCGCTCGCGCTGGAGGATTCGAANGGGGTGAATTAGCTACCGTGCTACACAAATACACACACCCGATCAATATCCCAGCGCGATATATTGGGAAGCGTAGATCGGGTGCGCTTTGGTACAGATGGCTAACCATCTGTGTATATCCGCAGGCAACTCTGAGCGCAGACACACCGACACTCTTCAACACCAATTCCAATTCCAATGTGCACGTATGTCATACGCGATCGTGGCTCACAGTTCTATGAGCGCGCGCTCGCGCTGGAGGATTCGAACCATTCATGCCTAAGCAAGCATACTTTAAGCATGCTCGTATCACCATATTTACTCGTACCGATCCCTAACATCGAGGTTCGATTCGTGATCTCTGCGCACAAATGACTCCGGAGGTGGGGATAGCAAAAACCCCAAGACCCAGTAGTAGGCCGGGAGTTTGTATGCACTTTAAAGTTCCAAAAGGAAATGCACATGTACTTGGCCAGCTGTCCAAGACAAGCAAGACAAGGCAAGACGAAGCAGAAACGACACCGGCACCTGGCAAGTGCTGTTGTCCGGCGCAGATGTAATGCATGTAGCGCACGTCTACCGCACCGTCAATATAAGGAATCCTGGAACTGGCATCGCCGGGTGCACCCCTAATGAAGCGATAGCACAACCGAACGCACATGGTGGTGACAGGGCGTGCGCTGTGTCCCAGGTAAAATCAAAACTTATGGCACTATTAGTTTCAATTAGGCGACCCTTTTTGCGACGCGTAATAAATGCGATCAAATGGGTTCACGCTAGTCGTCGCACCACAGTCTAATGGGAGCGTTAATCCCTCTACTGGGACAACTTTGGCTGTGCGGGACGAGAATATTTACAACTTCTGCCTTTAGTGTGTCTCTGTTACTGCTGTAACTGCTGTTTTCGGTGCACTAATTTGTAGCTGCACTAATACCCTATGCCTGTTGGCTTGCTGGTAGCTCAGTAGCTTTCCCAGCAATGCCAGTTTGACGATCATTATCTGTACATCGGGCGAACGGTACACACATGACCATGGCTAACGACATTACGAAACCATTTCTACATGATGCTGATGATGATGCAGATAGGAAATATATGCGAATGTTTGGTAATCTGCCTCGTTGGCAACATCCAGAACCACTGGAGCTATCGTTAAGAAGGCCACATTAGGGCAGATTATGATCAATCCTTCAACAAATCCTCGCCGCCATGCCAAGCGATTGCATTCACACAAAAATGACAGACAATTGCACATTAGAATTTATTTTTGCACCGCTTGTCTGCAGGTTGCGTTGTCCAACCAAGTCCAACCCAGGTCTTGACTGTACCAACCAGCCGCCAGTTGATCGAGCGACTACGATATCGACGCAGCTGGCTGGATCGCTTGCGCGACTCGCACTGGTGACACTAATTAAGAAATAGCGATCATTATCACAAGTAATCGTGCTGCGGCGTGTGTCTATATTGGACGGGTAAAGAGTATGTCTATTTCCAATATTTAGTACTTTGTCCATTCAAGAATAAGTTGCCTTGAGTTCCTCAATATCTCGTTCGATTGACTTAGCACCTTGGAGTTAATTATGAGTTCCTATATCTTGCAACTGGTGTTTGCACATATCGTTCGTACTCTAGATTTCACCTCACGGTGCAAGTATCGGGAGGTTAAACTTCTTGGTGCCAAGACAGGATAGACCATGGCTGCGCAACGTGTCTGCAACCATGTCCCAATCCGCAACCACCTGGAAACCACCTGCGCACCAGCATGGCGCTCGTAAAATACTACAAAATATTACCTACAAAGTGTTGCTTATCGAAACAATCGAGTGCCCGAGCACGGAATCGGAACACACCTCGTACACTGTGGCCCCTTACTGTGGACGGAAAAGGGCAAGTGTAGGATTTCGGAATCCAGTCTTTACTGGTGCGTCGTTTCGGGTAAGAAAGGAAGGAAAACAAACTAGTGTAATGCCGGTTTACTCAAACCGACAACCACGTGAGTATTGGGAAACATTGCTTGCTGGTGGTCGAATTTGCATCCCCACTGTGAATCCACTTGCTCCGTTCCGTCCGTCCATTCGTTCGTCCATTTCGTTTCGTGTTTGTTTCGCAGCGTTAGACAGTATGTCTGCGGCAGTAAGTCCTACATGGGTGTGTGCGCCCACAAACCCTTTCTTCACCTGCTCCCAATCATTAACGCCGTTTCTTTCTTGTTTTAATATGTTTCCATTGGCGAATATGTGGGTTCCCCTTCCTGTACGTAGATCGCACACCACCGCAACGGGCCACATAAACAAACGCCACGATCATAACGCAAAACCGGCCAGCCCATTACTCATGCAATACCCGATCGCGGCCAGTCACCGGTTACCGGTAAGGTCGATCCGCTGCACAAATCAAGCTGCTGGCGCGTAGAATACACGACCGACTAGAAGCAGCACGGAAAATAAAAATCCCCTCACAAGCACATTGTGTACGACCCAAACGGAAGTGTTGCACTTCACCAGGGCCTCGATCGACACCGCCCGGAGAGATGATTTGTACGGACGACTGCACCTGCAGCTTGTGCAGGGAATTGCGTGGATACAAGCTGAAAGTGAAACCAACCAAAGCGACCGAACAGCGACCGTACGCGGATGGTGCAAACCATCAGCAGCAGCAGCAGTCACAGCCGAAGTATTGCAAGAACGCCAAGCTGACGCGCAATGATAACTTCATTCTGCGCCGACGCACCTCCAACGATTACCAACGATCGCCGGATGGACGGCAGGCGTCACTGAGCGTACTGCCAACGGGTGACGATGCGTACGAACCCGATCCTGGCTACCGTCAACCGCCATCGCAGCACCAGCAGGGCCACCGGGATACTCGCTACGGACAAATGCAGCAAAGCAATCGGATGAAAAAAGCCCAGAGCTACAATGAAATACCGGGCGTCGGTAATGGTGCTGGACGGGCCCGTTACCACCCAGCCGCACTCAGCTCCAAGATGATCAAGAGCACTAACAACCTGACGGAAGAGGATGATTATTATAGCTACCTGCCCCCCTCGCCTCCACCGCCCGTCACCGGGCCGGGTTCAGCGATCAAGAACAAAATTGAAAAGCAGAAAGATCACAAGGTGATCATCTACTTCGGTGACTCGATCGCGCACCGGAAAAGCGACAAGACCCGGCCGGCACCACCACCGCCCACCGGCACACCGCCACCGCCCAAGGTTAGCGAGCTGAACGTTTTCCACGCCCAGCGGCTGTGCGAGGAAACGGCGGAGATGTTGCAGCAGCGCGCAGAAGGTGGCAGTAGCAGCACCGGAAGCAGCCATTGTGGAGGCGTTCCGGGTCGTCCAATGGTGCGCGAAGCGCTGGAGAAGAAACCCGAACCGGCTGGCGGTAAGCCGGGCAAGGAGTTCATGATGCAGCTAAAGTCCGTGCTGGAGGAAAAGAATCGCAGTGGTTCGGCAGCGGGCGACTCGCAACCGGCTGCTAGCGGTCCAACTGTACCGATTGGTGCCGTTGGAGAGTCGTCGGCCACTGGCGGGCAAGCTGCTCAGGAGGAGTCACGACGTCCGAGCCAAGAGCCAAAGCCCAAACGGACGCACACGCAGGTGGTGGAGATACGGCGCGTCGATAAGACGGTGGCAACGGATGGTGCAACGGACACCTCGCTGCCGTCCTTTGTCGAGAGCGTCATTAACGGTGTGATCAACATCAAGATTGAGGAAAGCTTCAAGGTGGCGTCGGACATTGTGCAGGCCGTGTTCGAGGAACCGGGACCGGACGGTGGCACAGAGTACGGCTACGACGATGACGATGTAGGCGATCCGTTCGACTGGAGCTTCGTACAGAACTGGAGAGCACGGTATAGTGATTGGTGATCTTGATTCACTTTCCAGGATCATGCGAAAGATCTTGGGAGATCTGGGAGTTGTAGTATGGGGAATGGGAAACAACAAAAAAATCTGACTTGACGACGATCTCTTTGAACATGGCATCTGGTGGTTTGGAAGATTTCCAACAGTTTCCCTTAATAACATGTCCCATTTGCTTTTTCTTGTCCTCTTCTTCCCATCCAGACCTTCCGGTACGGCTGTAGCGAACGGGCAGGTGAGTTCGCCGCCCAACACGTCCAGCAATCAGAGCAGCATCGGTCTCGCCAACAATGCAACGCACAACGGTTCCAGCGGTGGCAGTGGGGCCAACTATCCTGCCAGCCCTAATGGCCTATCGCCCGGGAACCATTACATAGCATCGTCGAATCCGGTTGCATCGCCCGGTGCTCGCATCCAGAGTCCGGCAATCGCAACACCGGCACCGAGAGTTTCGAAGGAGATCGCACTGCGCCCTGCGGCCAACGGCATCGGTGACATGCGCAACTTTAGCTTATCGCCGGTCAACCAACAGTCGCAGGGTGCTGGTGGTCAGCCCACTGCAGAAAGCAACCTGCCGAACGATGGCAACAGAAAGTTCCATCAGCTTTCGGGACAGCACGGGCAGCCCCATTCGCTGGCCGGTGGTGTACACCATCAGCATCACTCGCCGCAGCAGCCACAGCATTCACAACATCTGCAGCAGCAGCAGCAGCAGCAGCAGCAGCAACACCACCAACAACACCATCAGCAGCAACAGCAGCAGCAGCAGCAGCAGCAACCAACCGGACCGCATCGTTCGGTGGCCGGTCCGACAAAGCTGACCGTGCAGAGCTCCCCGGTAAAGGCCCAGCCGGCGATGGTAAGTGCCGGACTGGACAAATCGGTGGTAAGTCCTGCCGGCAATGGTAGCACGGGCAGCAACGACCTCAACACCAAGCGTACCGTCAACGGGAACGTGATCAGTAGCGTTACCACGATCAACGAGCAGCTCAACACGGGCAGCAACAGTACGAGCAGCGGTAGTAGCGTAAGCCACCTGAAGCAACACTTCTCCCAGAGTCATCATGCGGTACCGGCGTCGTATCAGGTGGCATCGTCCACCACGGTCAGTGGCGGTGCCGGAACGGTCCAGCAGCCCGGCACACATTTGGCCAGCCCGGTTTCGAAGGGTGGCAATCCGTTGGGGATTACGCGGACGCATCATCACACCGGCACGCACGATTTCCGTGGGCTGCAGCGTGTGAACGAATGTCACAGCTCGTCCGATGAGAACCGTTCGTCCGGTCACGCCAGCATGTCCGACACCGGGCATGGCAGTAGCTCACCCGGCGGTGGTGGTCGTACCGGCGGTCCGCTAGGTCCATTGCCCGAGGATCGTCTAGCGGCCGGTGTTACCAATCGGAGCGCCCGCTCGCGAGCCAGCTCGAATCATTCGCGCTCGCGGCACCGTGCGACGCCGGCCAAAATACCGTGGGGCGGTGGCGGTCTCGAGGACATCAAGATGGCCATCCAACAGCTGACGATGCGTTCGCATACCTCCACCTCGACGTACAGCAGTCTGAGCGCGGGCTCGGAAAGCTCGGAACCGGTGCGTCGCCTGGGCCGGTACAGCTCGCTCGAGACGGTCAACACGAACGTGACCAGTGCGGACGAGTTCGTGTGGGTCGATTCGCACAATCGGTTGGTGGAGCTGCAGCATCCACCCTGGAGCCAGCACTGCGTGCTGCGTGTCATTCGGACCGGACGCTGCCGGGAGTACGCCGAGCGTGTGTCCGTCGAAGCCGTCCCGCGGCTCGGCTATCTGCTGCAGCGCGCACTGGTGCGTGTGGCCCGCGAGGTACAGCGACTGTCCGGTAGCTTAGGCCTCTGCTCCAAGCACGAGGTGGCCGGCGCGTTTAAGATCGTGCTGTCGCCGGCGCTGTCGGATTCCTGCATCAAGGCATGCTTGCGTGCAGCCGCCATGTTTGCCGTGCCGGGCGACAGTGCGCTCAAGCAGAGCAAATCGGCCCGCGCTGGTTTGCAGCTGCCAGTTGGCCGATTCCACCGCTGGATGGCAGACGCCCGGCTGGGACGCTTCGTGCACGAGTACGCCGCCGTCTACCTGTGCGCCGGGTTGGAAAATTTGCTCGAGGAGATATTCCTACAGTGTTTGCCGACCGATCCCGGCGCTGCCCTGACGGCGACCGGGCTGGAGCATGCGATCGCCGGTTCCGGCGACTTGTGGGGACTGCTGCAACCGTACGCACATTTGAACGCGGGCCGTGTCGCATCGGGCGCACTCACGATGCCACGCTGGGCCAGCCAATCGTCCATCAACTCGGGTGCGGTCGGCACGAACGCGCTCGAGCCCTGCCTGCTGACCACCTGCGTTGGGAGTTTGAACGAGCTGAAGGATCTGGTCGGGCGGGCGCAGCAACGCAGCCAGCACATTCCCATCTCGCAGACGGCATTCCGCGTGCTGTTCTACTTCATGCGATGCTCCCAGCTCGAGCACAACGATGTCGGGGCCGCCACCAACGGTGCCGTCAACAACATCCAGGAGCTGTGCTACGAGCGCGCGTACGTCGTGTTGCCACCGCTGGTCGAATGGCTGCGAGTGTCGTCCGCGCATGCCGAGTATCGGCACGCGCTGCTCATCGACAAGGATGACATTATGCAGGCGGCCCGGCTACTGCTGCCGGGCGTGGACTGTCCACCACGATTAATAGCTTCCGAGGAGGAGTTGCCCTCGAAGAGGACGGCGCTCACCGGTACGCAGAGCATCAGCTCGTCGAACCATTCCGGACAGACGCAACCACTCCACGGTTCCCTGACGTCCAACTCGTCCACGTCAACGACGGGCAGCATCGTAAGTATTGAGTGCCAATACCCAGCACGGAAAAGGAACGTGTTCTCGCTAATGTGATCTTTTCCACTTTGCAGGAAGACTCGAGCGAATGCGGACGACGTGCGACGTACGCGTTAGCCTTCCGGCTAATGCTAACCGGTCGACCGGAGCTACTGATACAGGCACTGTCGCTAGTGCCACCGACGACACGCTACGACACATTGAACCATCAGGGCATGACCGCGCTCATGATCGCTGCCGCGCGTAACGACGAAACGGCACTGCAAACGCTGCTGGATGCCGGTGCCGATCCGAACGTCGAGGTGCCTGGCTCCGGCCATCCGAACTGTCCAGCGATCCATCCGGAAACGCAACACTGGACGGCGGTTACGTTTGCGGCGTGCAAAGGCAACTATCAGGCACTGCGCATTCTGCTCGATCGTGGCGCCCATGTCGAGGGTGGTGCCCGGCTCAGCGAAGACAAGTGCACGCTGACCCCGCTACAGGTAGCGAGTGGGTCGGGCATTGTGGAGGTGGTGGCGCTTCTGCTCGCCCACGGTGCCCACGCCTTCCTGTCCACGCAGCAGAAGGATCTGCTCTGCTTCTCGGGCACCGCCCAACGAGGATGCTATAGGTAAGGGTACACCAGCAAACAGGGAACAACAGCAAATGGTTTGCCACTAACAGCAACAGCGACAACCACTAACGATTTGCTCTCTATTATTATTCAGTGCTATCTCGGTATCGGCCGCCCATGGACAGCGGGTAACGCTGCGGAAGCTTTTATCACATCCTTTGGCACCGGGCAGCAGGGAGGTGTTATCGCTGGAGGAAATGCTGGCGGAAGGAGACGGGGGAAATACGCGCACCCAGCTCGATCGGCAACCGGAGGCTCCACCGACACTGAACAAAACCCAAATCAAAAGTCTTCAAGAGGCCATGTATCATAGTGCTGAAAATAATCATTTAGGTGCGTGAACAGGTTCAATCACCAATAGTAGCGATCGTGTACTGATCGTCATTTCATTATCCGATCTTTCAGATATCACCATCGAGCTACGGGCGCTCGGTGTACCGTGGACCTTGCACTGCTGGATGCACGCCCTGGCTGCGGCCCATGAACTGCGTCTCGATGCCGTCATTGATCAGCTGCTGCAAGATTTTCTACAAGTCTGCCCGGACGACTACAGCCAGCAGTTTGTGACGGAATGTTTACCACTGCTGTTTAACATTTTCCGCTACAGCAAGGTACGGTAACATTCGCGGTACAGCAAACAGCAAAGTTGCGACCGACAGCTAACGAACAACTTTTTGTGTGTTACCATTTTGCAGAAGGAAGGCACCACACTGCTGTTGGCCGACATCTTCAGCACCTGCTTCGGCTGGGAACCGATCAAACCGATCAAAGAGCCCGTCCTGCAGCCCACGAACGGATCGCGCATCGATCCCAAGTTCGTCAACAATCCGGAGCTGAGCGATGTCACATTTCGGTAGGGAGTGATGCCTCTATAAAAGGGCATCCACATCTGTTACAATTGTGCATGGTTCCTAACCACCTTTCCCCCGTTTTGCAGAGTGGAAAATCGTATCTTTTACGGGCACAAAATCGTTCTCGTCACCGCATCTCCGCGTCTGCAGAGCATGTTGAGCTCGAAGCTGAACGAAGGCACCGGCACACCGACCGTGCAGATCAACGACATCCGGTACCATATATTCGAGGTACTTATGATCACCACAGACTTGATCATCTTGTCCTTTGTTTTGAATGATCGCTTTACATGATGCGTTTGGGTCTGTTTTTTTTTCTCCAGTTGGTGATGCAGTTCCTGTACAGTGGAGGATGTAGCGCCCTAGATGTGGCAGCAGGCGATGTGCTGGAGCTGATGGCAGCGGCCAGCTTCTTCCAGCTGGAAGGTCTTTTGCGGTACACGGAGGCACGCTGTGCCGAGATGATCGACATCGACAATGTGGTCGCTATGTACATACATGCGAAGGTAAGTTTGCTTGCTTCGAGTAATCGGGTTTGCCCCTGTCCGATCGGTACTTAACATTCGTTCGGTTTTGGCTTCGTTGCTATTCCGTCGCCGCAGGTCTATAATGCCCAGAAGCTGATGGAGTATTGTCAGGGTTTCCTGCTGCAGAACATGGTCGCACTGCTGACGTACGACGACTCAGTGAAGCGGTTACTGTTTGCGAAGAAAATCCCCAACCATGACGTGCTGACCGGTTTGCTGACCACGCTGCAGGCACGTATCAAGGCACGGCGAAACAGTAGTTCCGCGTCGAATGGAGGAGGAAGCAATGCACCAGCAAATGGGCCGACCGCCACACCACCCAATGCAGCACAGGTTAATCGCTCCGCTGGCAACGGAAAGTCCTCTAAGTAGACGCGCACTAGGGCACCATATTTTTTCTATTATTATATCTTATTCATCACCATCGTCACCACGTCGGCCGGAACGGCGCTCTATCTCGAGAGTGTCAAACCGTGCACTGCGATTGCAAAACAAAAATATATACACCTTTGCTCCAACCGTACCGTACCACCAACTATAGATGGCTTTTGGAGCAGCACGGAAGTGGCGATATTTGAAATCGATACGTAAGATGTACATTACTATTCTATACACTAGAGCTAGATACTTAGCTATACATTCCGAGCATAGGAACGACAAAACACAATTTGCAGATGACAAAGCAATAGCTATACGTACTTTACTAAAAATATACATACAGTTTAACACCTCCGATCGCATCGTGTACGTTGTTGTTTGGTTCGGTGCTTTACTCCGAACGATGATGTGTGGCAGTAATTGCAAAAAATAAATATAAAACCTTTGTATATGTACATAATGAATAGCACCACCAATCTGGACTTACACAGTACGAAAGAATTGCTGGAAACACGCGACACGAGCCGTTCAAACGTGAGTAAAACAAGAACGTCAATTGATTTGAAATATTTCAAATTTCAACATACCGCAAGTAAACATGAAACAATTTCAACTCGAGCTCATATTCCTAGAACAGACAGCTTTCAACCGTTAAGTTGTGACGTGGAGACTATAGACAAACACACGTCTTCACTGACAACTCGCGCACAAACATAAACAAAACGATGCGTCACCCGTCGCAAGGGCTGTTGTGCAAAAGGATACACATAATATTCTTCGAGGTATGTTGAATTCTAAATTTAAAAAAATGCAAATGAGCACTACCAGGAACGTACATTATTTCGACTTGTTACCACTCGAGGTAAGCGATTTCTATATGTAATCAACAAAAGACATTTACAACTTCCGTCGTATTTGTAGATATTGTACCAAATTTTCGACTACCTGGACTTGGACACTCTAAAATCGCTTTCCCTAGTCTGTAGCCGTTTCGAGCGTATCTTTTCGAGCTTTTACTGCGTTCGCTTTATGCTGTTCATCGGGAATGATAGCTGCGTGCATCTTCCGAAGCATCCTGATGCACGTGCCCATACTAACTTTAGCTCCATGGAATCTGTAGCAAAAACGTTACAGCACTCAACGCGCTACTATCATAAAGTACATTTGCCAGTGCATTTGAAACGGCCTAAGCTGAAACAAAGTATGGATATTGTACTCAGCAAGATATTGAAAACGGATTGGTTGCACCAGTTGGTCGTACTGATACTCGCAATGGGGAAAAGGTCGGAACAGTACGCTATGAAGATATCAGCTGCGGTGCCGAAAATGGATCATCTACAGGAACTGCAATTGATTCAAACGAGGCATGCACCAGATGCCGAGCTTTTTAAAAAAATGAAAATTGAAAACAACACTCTTCAGCGGCTAGTTCTGGAAATAGCGTTACCAGCAGTGATCAACTGTCCAAAGCTTCGCCAGCTTGATGTCGCAACTCAACTTGATGCAGATACGCACTTTGGCAAACAGTATGCCCAGTACGGCGAACAGGAACCATACTGGAAGCTAAAGCAGCTGGAGGAATTTACAATTAGGCAACAAACATTTTTTAGCGATTCGAGCTGTATAGAACATCGCCCGGGATACAAGTTGATGTTCTATCAACATGTTACAAAGTTAAAAAAGCTTCACATTTACGACATTTTTCCTGTATCGGAAAAGTTTCTCCAGAATATTTGTGAATCGTGCGTACATCTAGAGGACCTGTTTCTATGCTACTTGAAGGCAGTCGGCTCGTTGTGTTGTCTATCAAACCTGACTGCTTTGCGACGGCTGGGCATTTGGGATTGCACGAGCCCGCGATACGTTTCGTTCGCTTACGTAAAATTGCCCAAACTAGAACACCTTACATTGGGCTGGATGAATGTAGTGTGGGAATCATTAGCACGCTTCCAATCGCTCAAATCATTCTCTATAAGAGCAAACAACCTCATCTCATTATCCAGCCCTCGATACTTTGCCAGATGCATGAAGCAGCTAGAATTTTTGTGGATAGATTTCGGTTACATTGAAGTTAAAATTGAAATGCTTGAAGCCTTGCAACAGCTACCACGTCTAAAGATTTTAATCCTCGAGAAGCTGAACATGACCGACTATCTACCGTTAATTCCACCATTGCCTCAACTGAACCGTCTAATCCTGTACAAATACAGCCACCGAAGGAAAGATGGGAGGGTGGATGTAAAGCAGTTTCCGAAGGTAAAACGAATCGAGCTGGAACTTCCGAAATGTTTTGAATCGGAGCACGAAGAAGCCCTCTATCGATTCTATGAATCACAGCGAGATGAGGTTTTTTTATGGGGTTTTTAGACGGGTCTGATTCTATCAAACTGATTTTGTCGTCTATTTGTCAAACCGAGCTCTGGGAAGGTGTTTGGCAGATAGATGCCGTACCCCAGTGTAATAACTCCCTGGTCGAAGAGAAAACAACACCCTCAAAACCCACAGATAATCTTAATCGATATTCATTTTTAACACTTTTACACAAAATTAAATGATCGATTGCACATCCATAGAAAGCAAAACAACGCAAATGTAAACAAATCGCCGCTTTGACAGACTAACGAATGCCCAAAGCAAATCGGAATCGAGCATGATCAATTCCGATTTTTCGGACCGGCATCTATCTGTCAAGGGCGATTTGACAGATAGAAGACGAAATCATTTGACCAAATCGGACCCGTCTAATAACTACAT
>STHB01000011.1:1515865-1558886 GCA_018908115.1 Anopheles rivulorum
AAACGCAAACTTACCACCACCGCTGTGTGTCCACCGGGCGAGCGATGCCCAACGGGATGGTTAACGGAGCTGGCTCCAAACACAGCGAAGCACAGGATCGATTGAGGAGAAAATTCCGCCCGTACAAACGTATCACGGTACAAAAGAACTGTTTTGTTCGTGATGAACTACGCAAAATAAAGAACCAGCTTCGAGGTCAGTGTGTGACAGATCCAAACACAACGGCAATCTGACAGCTCGCAGTTGAGCATCCCTGACTGAGTCATCTGTTCGATTGCATGTGTGTGAGTGTGTGTTGTATGTTTTTTTTTGTCTCCGCTGCATCACACTGGTAGCCACAGCTTTGTTGCATATTTTTCTGAAATTTATTTTGAAAGCTAAAACCAAAAAAAAACAACAACGATGATCTAGCTTTATACTTTCCGTTCGAAATGTTCCTTTATGCAAAATATGATGGAAATGGGTGGTTATAATTTTAAAATGTCAAACTGCATTTCATCAAACGTCAAACCCTGTGGAAACAAAACGGCGCAAAGTGCCCATGTGCAAAGGTATGTTGTAAAGACACATTTTTACACGGATTGCATCGTCGAAAGCAACCGTGTGCTCTCGCCTCTACTCCGGAAGCCAACTTACGTACCATGCAATAGCAGCTTGATACTGATACCTCACCGAGATCTGCGAAAATTACTCACCAACGCGTAATCGCATATTCATACGGTGACCCCAAAATTTGCCACCTGGCTGAAATGGTGAAAATTTCAAAGCAACATTCAACACAATCCTCCAACGACTCAACGATTTGTGACGAATTGTAATAGATTGTTCGAATCAACTCTAGAAACAGAAGTACGATCGTACCGTATTCGATTTTACATGATAATGAGAAGAAAAGTGTTAATCCAATGCAAGCCGCGTGTTCAGGAGCAGTAACGCACAATAATTCACTGTTTGGCACGTGTTCCAAAACAACCACCGGTAAGCATGGTTGTATCGAAAGAAAGTGAAACAAAGCATTCAAAAGAGCTGAACAAGAGATTTTATGGGTCTTTTTAACTGACATCGACAAGCAATTAAAAGTCGAAGCGAGATTAATCACATTATAGTTTTACAAGCGAATTAATGAATTGCCTTTCTGGTGATATTACTAAAATATTCATCCCGCTCTGTGTGCATAAGAAAAAAAAACTTGGTCTTATCATATACTCCAACAAAACTGACTCTTTTCACTCTACATTTATACCTGCTTGATGTTTTCCTTCTGAAGAGATGCAAACACCTCCCCCTCCCCCTCCCTCTTTCTTTCTTCTTTCCCTTCTCCTTGACCTAAGCAAAAGAGGCTTCGATCTGTGAGAGCGCTAGAATGATGATGATCACGGTAGGCATGGCAACGGTACATTTCTCTCGAGCGCGAATGCGTTCGTTCATTTTCTCTTGAAACAAGCTTCACCATGGGCCAAACACGAACAATTGCTGTCCAAATTAAGAAAATAAAAAAAAAAATACTTAAAATTATAGTCTTATTAGTTAGTGACACCGGTTTGCGCAAATATATGCTGAAACTTATTGTTAAAGTAAAAAAGTTTTTTTAAGTTTTACTAAAAAGATACACGAAATAAATGCAAACAATTACGGATTCAAAAAAAAAACGCGATTCTTTCTCTCTCTCTCACACATACACGCATTTCAAAAAGAGAATTTAGCCCCACCGGAAAGCCGGCCCGCAGGTCCACATCGTGCTTGAACTCCAACGAAGTTGCGATCGTGCTCTCCCGCTCAGTATTTTGCAGTCAGCGGTGAACGAACGAACCAACCATCGCATAGCTGGCCGGAAAAGTGTGCCTTGAAAGTGCGTGATGTTGTCGGCTGTTAATGTTGTTGTTTTTGTTGTTTAACTTATCTTCCAGAGTGTCCTTTGTTCGTGTAAATTCAAAACAAGTTTCTCTGCTGTGCATTACATGTTCTAAAGAAAGTAAGAATCGTGTTGTTAGTTTCGTGCTCAGAGTGATTGGTAAATGTTTCCCCTTTGCTGGCCAGTTTTACTTTCATCTCGATGCCTGCCACCGGATGCAATGCGTATTTGGTTGTACATAAAGCAATAGCATTAATCAATAAAAATCGTTTTGCTTGATCAAAACGAACGGATAAAAGCAAGGTGAAGAAATTACCGGTTCGCGTTTTCGTGAGACTATTTCCCCGTATCAAGTTGTGAGCATATGTGGCATGATAAGCCCGACAAACAGCGCATGGTTATAAAGCAAAACCGTACCGAAACGTACAGCAAACAAAAAACCAAACCTACTAGTGTGTGGTTTTGTTCGTGCAATTGTGTTTTACCCGTTCGAGGAATAGTTTAATGGCGAAATTCGATCATTTCATGCCGTGTACGACGTTGTCAATCCGCCACTGCATTTTGCACATTCCATTTCTGCACAATGTACAAAATGCATTTCGCAACACGGTACGGTCTGTTGGCTCGATCGGAAAGATCGAGAAAGGCGAGCCAGAAACAAATGCCTTCAAGGTTCAAAGGTTCAAAGGTAGCGGTCATCACTGCCATGCCCAATTATTCCGGGGATAAAACAGCAATGTGCCACTACATGTTCATGGCACAGTTCGGGTTTAGGTTTTCACGATCGTTTTAACATCTGACCCGCGGTATTGTTGCCGCCAACATAATCCGAACCCGCAATTGCCCAATTTCTGTTGGTCAATTTACGCGCTATAATTATATGTGTAGTTCTAGTTACCTGCTTCTTCTACCGATCTCGCGCCACAATTCGTAGTTACGTCCACGTTGTGGGATGGTGGAATATGTACCCTTCAACGTATGCCTAAAAATCGATCGCGCTCCAAAACGGGAAATGAGCTTTACGGATTTTGGGAAGAAACGTACCCCACGGGATCAAGAACGTACAATGATATGGCTTCGAAGCGTAAGCAACCGATCCAAGTAACCATCCGACACAAAACCTTCCGTACCCATGTATGACGGCGCGTAGTGAAGAACGATAGTGTGGCATGTAAACCTATTCGGTTTCGTTTTGTGCTTCTTCTTTTTTTTATTTACTTCTCTCAATTTTCGACAGGAAGCGTCCACGAACGTTTGTTTGATTCGTTTGGGCCGGCGTAGTGGGATGGAAGATGGATTTGCGAATGGAAGCGTGAAAATTGTGTAGTGTGTTGTGTGGTGCTCGTTTCGGGTGGAAAACCTGTTCCTCTCATCTTCGGTAGGAAGATTCTACCGAAAGCCGGCCCCCGGGAAGCAATACGGAAAAACGGAAGTGCGTTTGAGTGGAAGCGATTGCTTGGATGTGGAGCGAAAGAGCAGAACGTACCGGTTATTGCTCATCGACAATCAACGGTAGGTGAATGCATACTAAGATGCTACTGAAGTGTAGTTGTCAGTCATAGTAGCCATAGGGATGTGTGGCAATTTTTACACGCTAATTCGAAGGGCCGGTGTTCCAGCTGATGATCTTCCAAGACTTTTGGCGTTGTCATTTGCGTCATTTAAAATTTCTCACCTAATGCAGATGCATTTCCCAACCTGGGTAATGAACTGGACAGCACAGCACATTGTCTTCATCACCTGGTACACCAACGTTCCCACATCCGCAACCCGAACTGTTACGGAATACCTTGAAGAATTCCACACCCAATTCCGAGATCCGTACCGTTTTTTTTTCTTCTTCCTTCGTTGGCGAACGGGAAACCGTTTTACCATGCCGATGCCTTTGCTTCCCGAAACAATCGGTCATTTTCTTCGCCTTTTCGGCCTTCGGGAATTTTTTGCTTGTGCAATCCTATCAGTGCTGCTGCTGCTGCTGCTGCTGGAACTGTAGTTTCGCTTCACCCGATAAATGAACCAAAACCGCGTAGATTTTTATGAGAGCATCCTAAACCCCCTCTCAATCCTCTCTCGACCTCCCCCCCCTCACTCCCCCACTAATCTTTGCCTCTGACAAGAATAGCACATACATACGCGGGCACACACACACATATATATCGAGTGAAGGCATCATATCAGATCAAAGTGCTGTGAACACGATATTCAACCTTTTGCGCTTGAAGAATGCGAACCGAACCGAAGCCACCCCACCCCAAAAAGCCAGGTGGATGTGGTAAAGTAAATGGCGAAAAAAGCAAAAAAAAACAACAACAAAACACCTCCAAGAAGATGCGCCTTCCATGTTTTCTTATCCCAGCTGCGATCGGTAAGGTGATGGATTTTCCCTTTTTATTCCCGGCATCTTTGGGGTCCATAAAACGCAACACAAATGTTCAAATACACAAACACACACACACACGCACAGGCAGAGATTTCGGGTTCTTTCACACTACAAAACGCACCTCCATTGTCTATATTTTACCTTGTCTGTGTTTTGTGGAGTACCGTTTTTCCCGCTCCCAGGTGTGTTTGTGTGACTGGTTGGTGTTTTCCTTTCTATCGACCCATGATAATGCTCAGTGAGCAACTGCTCTTGCTCTGTTTATCACACTCTCAGCTCTCGGATGCACGGAAGGTAGGAAGAGCCCAAGAACACAGCCCGCACAACTAATTGCGGGTCTATGGACACAAAACTGCTACCGAATTGTTTGGGGGGGCTAGAGAAGGCGCCACGAGAAAGACGAATGAGTTGAAGTCAAGATTTATTTATATCATCCCAGTGGAAGTCGTTCTTTTGGACGATACTTGTGTCAAGTTTTGCCAATTCCTGCAAGTATTTTTCCATCTCCATGCTGGAGTACTGGAAATACCAACGCTCTGAACGTCGGAAAATGTCTCCAACAAGAGTCCAACAAACACAAATTGAAGTGAGTACTTTGTACCGCTCAAGACGTACAAAGTGCCCAGTAAGTGATCGAATGATCAGCAAAACACCAAAACATCCTTACCATGCCTCACCAAGTCATCCAGTCGTTCCAGTGCCGTGCGAAAATCCAGCACACACGCGCGCCCTGCTACGCTATCGCATTATGCTCGGAAGGCAATATTAGTGGCCATAGAGCTGATGGTGTGAGCAGCGGAGTTCGCTATGCTTTCGACCAGACCGATGCGAAACCTGTTTTGTCTGCTTCTGCCAGCCAAGGAAGTTACACGAAGAGACGTAACAATATCCCGGAGTGCCCACTGAAGTGCACCTATAAACGTGTTTTTTTTGCCCTCCTCGAGAGGTCCGTTCGTTCGTTCGCTTTACTTTGCCGCACATACCCTGCCCGTACTTGCCCTCGGAATACCCGTCGCGAATTTGGCGAACCTTCCCCTACTGCCAATTCGCGATTTGTGCCTTAAGGTTGGTGTAATGACGAACGCGCGAGTCCCTTACCCTTAATGGTTTGCGGAAAATTTGCAACCGNGAAAGACGAATGAGTTGAAGTCAAGATTTATTTATATCATCCCAGTGGAAGTCGTTCTTTTGGAAGATACTTGTGCCAAGTTTTGCCAATTCCTGCAAGTATTTTTCCATCTCCATGCTGGAGTACTGGAAATACCAACGCTCTGAACGTCGGAAAATGTCTCCAACAACAGTATGCCGTCTCGTGCACAAACACAAATTGAAGTGAGTACTTTGTACCGCTCAAGACGTACAAAGTGCCCAGTAAGTGATCGAATGATCAGCAAAACACCAAAACATCCTTACCATGCCTCACCAAGCCATCCAGTCGTTCCAGTGCCGTGCGAAAATCCAGCACACACGCGCGCCCTGCTACGCTATCGCATTATGCTCGGAAGGCAATATTAGTGGCCATAGAGCTGATGGTGTGAGCAGCGGAGTTCGCTATGCTTTCGACCAGACCGATGCGAAACCTGTTTTGTCTGCTTCTGCCAGCCAAGGAAGTTACACGAAGAGACGTAACAATATCCCGGAGTGCCCACTGAAGTGCACCTATAAACGTGTTTTTTTTGCCCTCCTCGAGAGGTCCGTTCGTTCGTTCGCTTTACTTTGCCGCACATACCCTGCCCGTACTTGCCCTCGGAATACCCGTCGCGAATTTGGCGAACCTTCCCCTACTGCCAATTCGCGATTTGTGCCTTAAGGTTGGTGTAATGACGAACGCGCGAGTCCCTTACCCTTAATGGTTTGCGGAAAATTTGCAACCGTGTACGTCCCTGTGTGCGTGTAAGTAGAGCAGACATAATTGTACGTCTTTTTCGGCTGAGAAGATGCGCAAATAATGCTGCCGACCATCATGCCCAGCGGTGGGTCGGCTCAGTACGATTCTTTCCAAGACACGACGTCCGCCAAAGCTCGGGAACGGAACGTGTTGCACGAGGGGAAGGGTTCGCTGCAGATCATCTGCTGGCTGTGGCTGTCCGTTACGTACCGGCTGTCTGGCACCAGCACGACCATCAACCGCGCTATACCCATACACGTCCATGTCGGTCAACGCCATATGCACGAAAGGAAGCTGTGGCTACTAACCTGACGATGCAGATGTCGTTTATCGAAGTTGTACATCGGAGTGCTTCTGGTTTTTAACTTAGCGAGAGAGCTAATTGTTTTGTGGCACGGCTGAGAGCACCGTTTGCAACAACGAATTGTGTTACTGTAATTTCAGGAGTTTCGATATGATTTTATTTCATCATTTTAGGAAACGCTTCTTGTCCTTAATCACTCCACATATCTTAAACATTTTTCTGACAAACGCAAGCGACCAATTCCCAGTCCATTATGGGTACCCTCTTAGGGCAATCTAAATGGTGATCTATTTTCTTTGGTGTAAAATGCTTCACAGTTTGGATTTAAAGCACAGCATCGAGCTTAATCGAATCCACACGATCGCAACGCGGGATCCAGCGAGCAAAACGCTGCTGCTGGGAAGCTTTGCTTCTTCATTTATCAGCCACGAGCGCGCTACATGATGCGTTGCGGAAGATCGAATCTAACGCGTGTGTATTAGATTAAATTCCAACTTTAATTGAAGCTCTTTTCAACATGGTGCGCTTTTCCACGGCCACCAAGAGTGTCTTGGATGGAGAGGGAATGTGGAGCATAAGATCGGTTTTTGGGAACAAGCTAGATGGAAACAGAATGTACAAAAAGAGAGAGAGGGAGCGAAACGTTTACAGGCTAATGTGTGACGATCAATTGCTGCTTGTTTGTTGTTTTCTTTTCTTTCCACGATCAAAGCTTACGCAATGCATTCGGAATAAATCACCGCATGCAAAAGAAGTGAGAGCAACTTGAAATAAATTGGTCACCCGCACTGTAAAAGGGTGGCAAACCCTTTCATAGGGGGGGGGGGGCATTTTTATAATGCATTTAATTCCCCCGTGAGCTCAGTTAGACGAGCCGCTAGTCCGCCTTGAAAGCATTTCGTGATCGTCCACTGTCCCAAATTCACGCTGAAAAATGACCTACCTTTTCTACAGCCCAAGTAATCGTCGCCCGGCAACGTTCGAGAAATAAAAGAAGCAAATACAGCAGCGTGTTTCCACAAAATCTGCCCTAAAAGCATAAATACATCAAAAAGGGGATTGAAGTCACCGACTCTACTCAGCCGGGTTTTGGAGGAGCCGGTCGGCGCAAGAGGTTTAGCTGGTGTGAAGCAAGTTTCCTGGCAATATTGTTGCCTGCGCTAGCGGTTATTTGACTCTCCTGTTCACAGTCCGAGGGAAGTGCATTATAGTGTCTTCTATCTATGCTGACAACTGGTTGAAATGATAAAACCAAACACGGGGACGGGACATGGAACTGGTTATAGGCAAAAGAAACAAATCTAAATCGAGTTTACAAATTGATGCTTCAAGTCTCCAATCCACTTAAAGGGAAGCAGAATTGGGCTGTGATGGGTAAGATAGTAAAAAGGTTTTTGAGACGATTATAATTACAACAAATCTTGTGTGTATTTAATCAAAATTCAATATCCCGTGGTGTAACGGATGATTCATGCCGAGAGAACGATCACATCTTTTTAATGAGGAAAAACGAAGAATTAAGCATATTGCTTACCTTTCCAGTCAAGGTTTCCGTTTTGGAAAGCTATAAATTACCCTCACAAGGTTGAAACCCTCCGTGACGCTTCTAAGACGCAATGTGATGCGATCAAGAATGATCGTTCGTTCGTTGAAACATGAGTGCACTTTTGGATGCAATTTTGGCTTTTCCAAAACCGAACAAGAAACAACCAAATCTCCTTGGATTTTGGGGCTTGTTTAATTCGGGTGGGTGTTCAGCAGTACTGTACCCAAAACCATCGACCGGCGAAGGCCTCACCGATCTTTTGCTGTGTGTTTTTGTGAGCTTGGAGCCCCTGGGGTTCAATTTTGACTGTACAATTTCATCATTTAGCGTTTGCGCAATCATGAGTCATTCCATTCCCGGTGTACTTCTTACCGTTGGTGGAGTTTTGCTTTACAGTTTCCACCTTTTGCCAAACGCTCATCATGGCACACGGTTTTATTACTTCACCGCCACTCTGCTTTCTGTTGGCACTTTGTTGGCACGGTGCCCTTGCGAATGCTGAAGCTTGCAAATGTTGACCGTTTTCTTTTATGTGGTTTGTCGCCTGGCAGTGTTGCTTTTTGTAAACCCTTGAGGTAAAGTTTCGTGAAATGGCCACAGAAGTTATACAATCATAATTGATTAGATAAGATTAGGACTTCCTACGGTAAATGTTAGGAGATTCAGTCACGTTTAAATTTATGTTAGTTCCTAAGCGAACATTTTACTTCAACGTAAAGGTTTGGTCTAGCTTTCAACTACAATAATAATTCTACCTTATTATTGGCACGCTTACTATCCTATTACCAACAAGATATTCATGCAAGGGTTTATTTAGCGACTCTCCAATCGGTTTATGGATTTCTTGTTTCCGTGTACTTCGTATGCAAGCGTTTTTAGAGTCGTAGTCCGTCCGTCCGTCTGATGACAACTCTCCAATCTCTCCCGTGCTTCGTTTCTGCCGTGGCCTTTTGTACGGCCAGAGACCCGACACAGTGTCTCTCGTACTGACCTTGAATCTTCCTCCTTGAGCTGGAATCTCCTTTAAGGCGGAAGCGCGATTTGCCAATCGTGACACCGTACACCATTTATTTCCTACTCGCTGGCGCCAAACGGAGAACCAACCACTGCACCACAAAACCTTTACGACTTTACGGCTAGCGGCGGAACGGAATGGTCAGCGAGAAAGATTAATTTCTTTAGCCCTGCTCGATCTCGAATGTATCGTTGTGCCGAGTTGAAGGTTACAAACTATTAGCAGAGCAGAGAAAAAGGGGTGCGTTCGAGGGTTGTGTGTTGCCTACCCCGTGGTAGCACCAAAAGTCCACCATTTTCAACATCAACTACATATGTTGGTCAGTTTCGCATTGGGCAACGGTTTTATATGATGGGGAATGGCTATTGTCTGAGCGCTCGTAACCTTTGGCAAGGAAATTACTAATTATTCATCGAGCGAATTTCGGTAATTTGCGCAACGAGCTAGAGTTCCCATACCCATTTGAAGAGGGAGAGTCTAATTTTTCATCTTCAATCCTCCTCTAACCATTTTATTGGAGCCATTGGAGCCAAATATTGAAGTTAGCCAAAGCTTTTAAACTCTACAGTTTCTCAACAGTTTCTTCAAATAGACATTTGCCACCGTACCGTACCGAGGGTCCTCGAAATAATATTTCGCGAAACTTTCTGTTTGCTAGAGACATACCTTCTGCTCCAGTTATATCGCTCCACCTCCAGCAGAGGAGCGTACTTGAAAAGCTAAAACATTGTCGAATTGACATGTTGAATTTAAAATCGGTGACCCTCGGTCGATCTGGTGCTGCTGCTGTTGCTCTGCCAGACGCGTCGGTCACTTTCACCCGATTTCATCCGAGCACTTAAAATTCCGCGTCAACGTCAACTTTGAGATGACAGAGTGCTCTTTCGCGCCAGGCTGCACACGGCGACGCATCGTCATGGTGTCAGATCAGACCCACTGAAGGAGTGGAGCGAAAGAAAACACACGCCGGACACAAAACGGAACGATTCGGTCAAACAACAGCAAAAAAAAAAAGGAAAATGCCATCCATCGTTCCAGTTTGTGCAGAAAATTCGTTGTCCAAAAGAAATGTATGCAGTACGCGTCGTCTCCACCGGGGTAAGGCTTTCACTTCGCTTGGAGGAGGACACGGTGTAACTTTCTCAACCAAAACGATCCTCCCCGATCTCAATAGAATGCCCTTCTGCTTGGGTCCGGGACAGACAAAAGGTTCCGAGTGGGGTTCTCCGCAACTTGTCATCGTCCTCTGCTTATGCTTAGCGATTCTGCAAGATGTTTGGTAAACAAACAACGTACAAACATTGTCGGTGTGTGGTAAGTTTATAACCGTAACCTATATCGGGCACACGGGGTGCGATCGCAAAGGGACGTGGAATAACTTCGATAGCAAAGCCGTCTGCTCCACAATGACCTCGTTCTTAACTGTGTAGAGATATATGTAGACAGGATTTATATTTTTGCAATGACACGGTTCCTCCCCGGATGTTTTAATGCGCCAGCATGACGAGTTGTGGAGTCCTCTCGATACATGTGGATAAGCAATCGACGTAACTAATTGCCGATTAATATTTCTTCCGTCACATTGATTTCTAGCCGTCGTGATGAAAGGTGTTTGTATGTTTGATTGATTGAAGATCTTTTCGCGATCGTCTATTAGCTACCACGAATACGCGTCCACGATCGTTAACTTAGCCACGAATGCCTTCTTATGTAGCGCAACGATTGAGCAACGTCAAAACAATAAACACTCACAACCCAGCGGCAACAAAAGTGATCGACCAACTTTCATCAGGTTGGTCAGCAATATGATAAATGACCCGGCATGTGCACACAGTAGCCCGCACGCGCGCTTGCGCTCGTCCACTATTTGAAGCGATCTGATCGAACGCGGAACCTTCGGGAAAACGAGCGTGTACTGTAATCTTATTTACATTCACAACTCGCACCGAAAAGGTGGTCAGCGTGGCCGAGTCTCGCCGAGATCTGTGCGGTTGGGATTTGACCGTTTGGCTGACACCTCCGCTCCTACACAATGAATCATGAGCAATGCATTCAAAACAATCTTTCCTGCATTGTTTGGACAACTGCAATGGGATCGTGCGTTTCGGTACACATCGATGACCCAAATACAAGTCCGGGGGTTTGTGTGTGTGTGTGTGTGTGTGTACACAGAGACATAAAAACGGGAAGAGATCCCATGCCTGTCTAGATCGCGTGGTGTACCAAGCAACGTGCCATATGCGATCCTCGAAATGATTCATTTTGTTTGAAGATAGGGCGACAAGTTGTGTCGTTCGGAGTTGTTCCGTGCAGCATTGGACCTCCCTTTTTGGAACGGATGCATGAGAAGAATAATCTTAACGGGTTACAAACGATATGACTCACTAAACGGATGACGTTCCATACATCATAGTGTTGGTTTGTTAATCCCCAATAACCAGTTTGCTGCTGCTCATCTGTGTGCACGGGTTTAAAGCAATCAATCCAACACGGCATCGAATGACCAGCTTTTCCATAACATGACAGTTGATGTCACTTGACGCAGTGCTCATGAGTCATCAAAATTCATTAGCTGATAGCATATTAGTCCGAAATATTAATAACTATCACTAACGACGATGTATCTTTGACGAAAACTGGTGGAAAGAGAAATTGATCGTTGTGTTCAAACTCATGACATTCATGACGGTGGCCGGGGAGCCAGATAAATCTACTAGGTCACCAACGACACATTGTAGTTCACGCTGTCCGACAAGTCCATTCCACGTTTGTTCATTAGGTCACAGAGACTTGGCAAAAAGTAAATGTAAACAAAAATCAGATAAACATGGAAACGTTTGTCATTACTTCACGGCAGACATGGCGGAACGTGACGCTGGATGTGTCGCCTTTTAACAGTGTCTGCTGTTAAAACAAAACAAAAGCACGACAAATCAGTACCTTCGTGCGCTGGATCTTGCCTTTTTTGTTGCCGCACGTCATAATTCACAATGCCTTGAGCACTGAGCACGAACCACGACATCTCATAAACGTAGAGCGCTCTGAGTTTTTGTTTCTTCTACTTCTGCAGTACCTTTTGTGATACATCCAATATATATCCCAAGATTGGAAACAAATTGTAATGCTAGTTCTTCGTTTTGCTAGAGGCGATACAATTTGAGCGCCCGCCGTACAAGCACAACCTTGTTCGGCTATTGCTTCGAAAACAAGAATTCGATGACTCCACGCTTCCGGCGGGCATCAGATTACCAGCTGGTGTTTCACCTTCCGTTTGTTTTACATTCGTATACATTTTCGTGTAGCCCGGAGGCTTCCATTTAACGGAGAACAACTTACACTGCTTCCCCAGTACACGTAGCGTGAAGCAAGACGACACCTTAGTCTGTCCTCTGGAACAGCAAAGTGATCCCAAAACGGAAATGGTACAAAAGCCCTAACGTGCAAGGACTTATCGTTTAGCTGAGGCTCGTTCCGGAACGAAGCTCCAAAAGCACTGCCAGTGCCTCCGGTGGTTGGTTCCGCCCAAGTAAATTCTGCTGGCTGGCTCCATGATGTACGATCTGTGAAGTACATCTATCGCTGCACGTGATCTTGCTCACTGCATATATGATTCTGTTTCTGTACACCGAAAGCATGTGTGACTGTAACTCATCTCTCCATTTTGCAGGCACAAAAGATGCGGATTTCCTTCCTGTGTTTGCGTATCTGTCAAACGTACCGCACTTACGTCGTTAACCTGTATAATTTACCGCCAGCACTCACGGGAGATGGCATGGGTGAAATGTTTAATCCATTCTATGCAAATGTGAGGCATGTGCGAGACAGAGCGTAAGGGGTTTCCCATTTTGCATGCCAATTTGAAGTATATTATGACCGATCGAGGGTGATCTTTGGCTGGATTATGATCTAATCCGACTAGGCAATGAGTATAAGTACAGCTCATCTCAACCGGAGCATCGAGAAGCATGGGCAGAAAATTAAAGGTTAATGCAATGTGCGCCCTTCTACGGCTGTGTTGCGTTCCACCCACTCCATTTTAGGTTTAACGTGAAATTTATATGCACCTCAAGAATAATTGGTTGCACATTTCGCACAGCTTAATACGGAACGCTTACCTTCCACTGTTACGTGCTCTTCTCGGGCTATTACCGCTTCATACTTAACGTCCGTTGCAAAACTAAATTAGGCCAGCAAGCCTACGACGACTGGCGAGAGTTTGAAACTGATCGCAATGTCCTAATGTCCACAAGGTGCATTTGCTGCGCCCAGAATTACGTCAGTTTTGTAGACGAACAGAAACGATGCGTAAAAAACTCGGCGTACCAAAAAACCCTCCCAAGAAGGGACGCGCGCGCAAAACTCTTGTGGAGAGAGTCATTTAGTGAGCTGTGTTTTCGCTTCTGGTTTTGTCATCTCTGCACGCGCACCGCGGACACATTGTTTCAACGTAAAACATCTTAAACGATTCGCAGCTCTTCATGGTTCGTGGTATCGCTTTTTTGGTTGGGCAAGCATTAAAACACCATGAACGTTCCAGCCCCTCGGAGGTTTGTTGGCGTAAGTAAAGGGTGTAAATAATCGTTTACTGGTTGGTTTTGCTAACTAATGATGATTTTTCAGCATATCCGACGTGGCGTGACATTTGCAGCAGGCAACGGTTTCCAATTAGACGATGACGGTTTTAGAATATTAGCGACGGTGCTAGCCCAGCTTACAGTGCCCACCTTAAGATTATACGCAGATAATCAAAAAAATGGTTGATCTTCGGTAAAAAAAACATACGATCACGCAACACTATTAAACGTGACAGCTGCCATTGCTGGAACAACACGCGGGCGCTTAATGGAAAGCTGTTTAAATACCTTTAAATTAACACCTGTCCAGTTCGATTAATTCCCTTCTCTCGCGCTGTTGGCGTTTCATCAGAATCTAAAAAAAAAACACACACAGTACCCAACCACCGTACCCTACCTCAATCGGGTTTTCCTTGAGAGGGCAATAAAGTTTGCATTTATCATCCGGCGATGGACGGAAGGAAAACTGTCAGATATAAACCATCTCAATTTCTTTCCGATATTGCGTTGGTTTTCTGTGTGTTATGTGTTTGTGTGCGAAAGTTCCGCTTGAGGGGCTAATCAAGAGCAGAATTCTTGCCGACACTTGAGCCTTGGACACGGACCTATCCATACGATGGGGTCGTTCTTGAAACGTGCGCTGATTTATCTCATCCCCTGCAATTAGCCAGCCCCGAAGCGCAGGGCCGGTGCTGTTTTTTCATCAGACCGCACTTAACGATCGCGCACGTCCAATGACCGCGGTATCGTCGTGTCCGTGAGAGATGCGAAGGTCTCGACGCGATGGTAAAGATCTTTCTGCAGTTCTATTTTTGACAGCTGGAGATGTCCAGTCGCCGGTTCGCAGTTTTGTTGCAGCCTTCTCACCGACCCGATCGTCCGATCGGAGTAGAAAGGCAGTCGACGACAGAACTGTTTGATCGCTTTAAAATAATATTGCTCTGCTCGTTATATACCGGGGCTGGGAAGGTTATGGGACGATTCACCCCCCCCCCCCCCCCCTCTCGTTTTGCGTGAGTCGTTTCCTGTCCTGACAGTGACAACAGCCCGGTTTGTATTCATTCCCGATCGCCACAGCAGAATATCGCTTGGGTTGGGAAATAATTTTAGAGCTGTCCACAACGACCGGTGCAAGCGCAACATATGGTGGAGCGTGGAGAGGTTTACGCAAAGTAACAACTTCTGAGCCGAACTGCGCCTCCAACGCACGCTTCTACGATGTGTCGTGCCCGTGGTGCCAGTGAAGGAAGTATTTTTAGAAAGCGCATCGCCTCAAACCTTTGCTGTTTCTTGCTGCTCTTTTCTTCACACGCGTATACTTTTGTGTGGGATGTGAAGGGAGTGTCTCCAGATCGGTATTGGGTTTTGGAACCAGAAAATGGACGACTATAAGTCAAATTTCGTCTATCTTTAACCCCGAAACCCGAGTGTCACTTGACTTATGCCGGACAGCGAAAGGAGGAAGCTGTCAAGTTGCCGTCATTTGGGATAGGATTTCTCTTGGGAACTTACTTGCCAACCACAACCAGCACAGCAGAACTATCAAATTAGAATTGCACAACAACTCACCCAGGTCTCATCTGGGTTCCTTGCCTTACCTTTCGCTCTGTCGTCTGCATCATTAGGAGCATCTGCTGCTCGTTTTCATTAAGGTTAAATACCGGTGCGCTTTGATTCATTCTCCTCACAACACTCGAAGGCGTACACTTTGCCTTCCTGGTCAGCTACTGTGATTTTCGTTTTATAGGTTAATGGTTTGAGATATTTCGGCAGCTCATTACACACAACGGGCCCTTTTGTTGTTGTACGGGGGCAACGTTCTCTGCTGTTCGACGACTGTACTACTTCCTGCTGTTTTGTGGCCGAGAACATTTGGGGCGGGATAACATCACATTCGCCCTTCCGCTCAGTGCATTGTTTTCAATAACCGCGCCAGGTGGAGAATTAAGGCAGCCGATTGTGTCAACGCTACGGTTCCTTCACAGCGCTCATCGGTTGTGTACGGTTTCTTTAATTAAAACATCAATTTCCTGGTGCTGAGCACAGCGCGTAAGTTTGTGTTTAATTTGTTAATTGCAGCATAGCTTTTTTGTTATTGTTGTTTCAATGAGCACATTTTTTCTCGTTTATACAAGTTTGTAGTCAGACGGGCCATTTTTNCCCCGAAACCCGAGTGTCACTTGACTTATGCCGGACAGCGAAAGGAGGAAGCTGTCAAGTTGCCGTCATTTGGGATAGGATTTCTCTTGGGAACTTACTTGCCAACCACAACCAGCACAGCAGAACTATCAAATTAGAATTGCACAACAACTCACCCAGGTCTCATCTGGGTTCCTTGCCTTACCTTTCGCTCTGTCGTCTGCATCATTAGGAGCATCTGCTGCTCGTTTTCATTAAGGTTAAATACCGGTGCGCTTTGATTCATTCTCCTCACAACACTCGAAGGCGTACACTTTGCCTTCCTGGTCAGCTACTGTGATTTTCGTTTTATAGGTTAATGGTTTGAGATATTTCGGCAGCTCATTACACACAACGGGCCCTTTTGTTGTTGTACGGGGGCAACGTTCTCTGCTGTTCGACGACTGTACTACTTCCTGCTGTTTTGTGGCCGAGAACATTTGGGGCGGGATAACATCACATTCGCCCTTCCGCTCAGTGCATTGTTTTCAATAACCGTGCCAGGTGGAGAATTAAGGCAGCCGATTGTGTCAACGCTACGGTTCCTTCACAGCGCTCATCGGTTGGGTACGGTTTCTTTAATTAAAACATCATTTCCATTCCTGGTGCTGAGCACAGCGCGTAAGTTTGTGTTTAATTTGTTAATTGCAGCATAGCTTTTTTGTTATTGTTGTTTCAATGAGCACATTTTTTCTCGTTTATACAAGTTTGTAGTCAGACGGGCCATTTTTGTTGGCCCTCCTCCTGTCGGGTGTCACGACGTGTTTACGAAAATATCGACACGTCCCATTTTCTCGCTTTCTGCCGTTTGCAAAGAGTGCCATGATGGTGATCGGTTGATCGACGTTTCGTTATTGGCAACTAGGGAGAAAAAACGCTATTTTTTTAAGATAACTGATGTCGCAAGCGCCGGTGCGTAAGGTATCTATTTTTTGCCCCTGCCAGGAGCATTTGACATGGGAAAACATTTATGATCGGTCGTTGAAAACGAAAGCAATAAAAAAGTATGTGTTTTTTTTTTTTGTATGTTTATTTAAAATTGTTTAAAAACTTAACGTCAACGTACGATCTATTGCTATTTTAGTGCAAGAAAAAAAACTAAATCGATCGTAAAGTAAACGGTAGACCTTCAAATCCATAAATCTACGACCGTTTTCCTTTCCAAATGGCTTAATCTTTTGTGTCCCTCCTTTTGCAAAATACCATAAAATGTTTTACCATTGCGATGAAAATCAAAATAAACAAATTCGCAGCAAACAGCTTGATCGGAAATAATGCAGAGCAACCTTTTTGTTATTCGTTCACTAGGCGCACACGCCTAACATGTGGGACACACCCGATCATGCCGATGGGGGTCCGCCTGGCGGATCGGTTTTGGAGAACGGGATGAATTTTAATGTTACTTACTTCCACCCGAACCGAACGCCTTTGTTTATTTCCTTTTTCCTGCCTGCCGGCCTGTCTGATTCGGGCTGGCCCCAGTCAAACGCATCCATGTGTTGTTGTGGGAAATGGGAGAGAGAAACAGAAAAAAAGCCAAAAAACCTTAATTTAGCACATATACGACGCGTGTGCACGCAGTTTCGTTTTATTTCCGCGCACCGTTTAATTACGGTTCCTTTCGGTCTTTCGCCGGTTCGTTTTCGCCGCCGCACGCGTTTTGTGTTACGGTGCACTTGAAAATTTTCCGTGTAAAAGGCAAGGAACCACAACGCACGAAATAGTCGGCATATTTGGGAAATTTCGAACCACCGGGCTTGTGTTGTGTCTGGTGGAAATGAAACTCTGCCGCCGCCCGATCCGTGGCAGCAGCAGATCGATAAAATGTTTGCATTTGGTCGAATGGATGCCGGACATTTTTGCTTGCATGTTGATGCTTCTGCAGAAAGAAATGCACAATGACAAAAGAGAGAGAGATAGAGAATAAAGCATGTGTTTATGCCAATTTCCTAAGGTACATAGTCATAACACACCATACCGTACGAAATAGTTCCGTCTGTTGGGCGAACAACTTGTTTATGGTGCTGTATACCGGTGTACCGTGGCCAATAATAAGATAACTACTACCCTACTGAGGGTGAAAAGGATGGAAGGAAAGGGTGATGAGGGTGGTGAACCGGTAGACATTGATACCAAACCCAGATAGCAGCCATATACTATTACGTCGAACTGCCAATAAACATTTATGTTGACAAAAACATAAATCGATCAAAAAAAAACAAAAATGTAGTAAAACAATATGGCGGAAGTTCCTTCGTCGATTAGTAGACGGTTGCCCAAGCAGCGGTGCAGCGGTGTTTGTGTTTCGGTATTTGTGCAGATTAAGTGCAGTTGTTGCAATCGATATCATCGTACAATCAATTGCTGCACCAAACAGCATCTTCGCAAAAATGGTTGACGTGGAGCGTATTTGTTCTCAAGAGCGCACTTGAGCGGTTGAGAAAACGTGCGTGAAGTGTCTGCTAAGTCTTGGACGGGAGAGAGGGGGGAGGGAGGGGGTGGTCCCACTCGATAAAGTGCGACACTGATAAGATTGTGTTGCCCCCACATGGTGTGTGCCCCGGAGCTTTTCCGTGCGACTAAGATAGCCGACAATCAATCGATAACTGACTGCAGTAACCGTCGGTTCGCATTGTTATTGTAGCGTGCCTGGTAGTATCGGATCGGATTCTGCTCGAATAGCTCGGCTTCACAAGTGCACGCGCATGTAAATGTGAGATCAGTGTGCTGATCCGTTTGACGTTCAGCAAACAGCAAAACCCGGAGAAATAGCTTACGAGCAGCTTGTCCCTCAGGAGGATCTGTTCCATTCCGTAAGTGTCAAGGTGAGTTGTGATCGGCGCCATCTTGGAGTGAGCTCCATCAAGTGAAAATAGTGATACACCTTTTTTGAAGCGTGCCACTTCTGCAAATTCCGTAAAGTGACTCGGAATGTCTGTGAATGTTGGAACCAACTGCCCCAAACAGATAACGGGCGGAAATGTGTTTGCAGTTTCACGACGCGCTGTCAAATGGTTGGAGTCGGTGAATTTAAATCGAATCACATCGAAACGCTCCCCAGATGACGCACCATTATTGGATGGCGGGGTGTAGCTCAAGGACACTCACCCAAGACCCTTCCTGCTAAGGATTTGCTACATATTGCTATATAATGTTGATGACTAACGTATCGATTCGTTGTCGCTGATTGTTTGTGCAACTACGGAAGGGTGATATCGAAAACCCGTGGCAAAAGGTAACCGGTTACGTGTGGTTTTACGCTTATATGTAAATTCATATTGCGTCGTCGGTCCATCATCCTGCCGACCTCTCGACACGATGAGTCATTTCGTAAAGGAGAATTCCACCTACACACCCAGGTCAGGGTGGGAGTAGAGAAAATAAAATAACTTTTTTTTTCTACAAAACTGTCATCTATCTTTTTTGTACTGCTGACATAATTGACATCATCCATTCCACGAAGGTGTTGGGGATAGGAAACTCCACCCGAGTTCCCGAAGGTATTAGTTCCTATCTTACTAAGAACCTTTCCTCGCTTGAGTTCCTATGAGTATGTTAAGACCAGCCGATTAACCACCTCGTATGGAGCGGGTGGTGCAGTTGGGTGATTTTGTTTTTCATTACCACCTCATGCCACATGCGTCACAATGCAAACACAAACACACACAGGTGTTGCCTTTTATGCACCGATTAGAAAAGTGCTTTGCGTGCTTTGCGTTATTTCGCGCATCGGTGTAATGAGCGCAACAACGTGATGATGTTCCCTTCGCACACATACGAAAAACACACCGGCACACACGGTACCAATGCTCGATTTGCAGTATCGCAAAATATTTTATCGCCTGGTTCATACCACTGATAATTATCAACCGTTTCGATGAGGCGTGTTCCAGTCCATATTTGCCGGCGGGTGTATATGATGGTGCTCTATAACAAGGGCGGCGATGAAAAAGACATTTTGTGTTCCCCACTCTTTCGGTTTCTAATCCTGATGATTGATTTTGGCAGCAATTTTGTAACGCTCCGCCGCGCAAAGCTGTATTAATATGTGGCCGACACTCGAACACAACGTGCCGATATCGTTCGGTAAATGTGTGTTTAGCAGAGCACAGACTAAGAGTTACTGGCAAACACCGGAAGGGACGAGTTTGGTTTTTGGTGTCTTATCTTCTCTAGTGGACAGATTAACGGCGTTAAACAACCCGATACTGGCTGGTAGAGACGGCATCGTCGTTGGCAACATTAGGCGAAGAAAATAATTGAAGAAACTAGTATTGTCACCGACGAAATTGGGGCGCTGCTTTTTAAGGGAAACGTTCACAACATTTCGAGCGAAGCACAATGCACAATTATGCGTACCACAGAAAACATGTCGTAAAAAATCATAAAGACTTATTTAAATTCCTTATCGTACGAATGACACGAAAATGGGTTGATGGTTATTTTGTGCCAAGCAATGAGTCTACAAGGAAATTGTAAAATGCAACCATCGGGACGAACAAAAACACGGCCGAAAAGCTCCCCCCAGCTCAAGGAGACCTTTGTTCTGGTGAATGATTTCATTTAAAAGCGAACTGGTTACGGGTGTGTACGGTCTTGAAGGCACCGTAAAACGGTCATGTTTATTATCAGGCCCGGTCGTGAAGTCCATTCCGACACAATTTCCTACAATGCGTTGCTTAACAGTGCGACCCAACAATGATACCTTTTTTTTCCCTGTACCATCACAAACCTCTTCCATATCATAAAACAATTATTTATGGCCGCGCAAACTTTGTTCGCGAGCATTTAATATCGAGCTGCTCCAATCAAGGAACAATGTGAGACGCGCGACCAATCAAGTATCGTATCGATGGGAAAGCTTCGAATGTATTGGTTTTGGACCAGCAAAAACCTTGAAAAGACATAAGTACTTTACGCTGGCGTAAGGTGGTGGTGCATCTTCTTCAATTGACTAAAACAGCTAACGTGACAATCGTATCACGTTGCGTCTTATCGGAACGTGTAACATCGTGCCTCAAAACGGAAAGGAAGTGATCTAATTAGAACGTGTGATCGTTTCACCTTACATCCGATTCGGAAATTACACGTCGCTCCAAGATTGCCACTACATTTCCGAAAGCCCCACTCTCACTCTTTATGGAAACGGACATTAATTTAAGTGCTGCATAATGATGTTCAGGGTGTAATTTTTTATCACCTCCCTGTGGAAGGGTTTAAAAGGGACAGTTGGGTGCGTTTCATTGCACGCGAAAGGAAAATCTCGCTTCCAAAGATGATGGAGAAGTGTAGCACGACGATCATAAGAAAAAAAAAACCCTCTCCACGATCAGATGATCGCGCTTGACCGGCATCATAACGAGAGTGGTTTGTTCAATCGTTTTGATGTTGTTGTTTTCCTCTTTCATCACCCAAAGCTCTCGGGTGAGAAAAAGATTCAATAACTTCAACCCGCTACCGATCGTTCCGGAACTATTAGATGCGCCTCGTTTGTCCAACAACCCGGTGTTGTGGGGAGAGATAGTAAATAAAATGCATTTTACGCATCGAGGGAGCAAAGCTTCACACGGCAAATGCACGCAATGCGACCGTGGGTTTGCTTTGCAAAGAGAAGTATAATTATGAGAAAAAGGCGCCTCTTATCATAGTGCTTTTATAGCAAGCGGACTTTGTTTACCTACAGTTTACTTGGTGTTAGTGTGTGATCGATCAGATTAGCACCTTGGATTGTTTATTGCACGTGTTGTTGTAAAAGAGATTAAATTAGATATCAATCCCGGTAAAAAATTGTTTATTATAGATATTTTGCTAAGATGATTTTTATTCAATAGTTTACGGAGGGTTGGAGAGCGAACTGCTGCTACCATGAGTGAAACTTACCATTTAGCAAGTACACGTTAATTCCGTACCCTTTCCTAGTATTGAATTCTCAACATTTCCGTACGGTTTCCTATCGCAAACAAGCGCTTCCCTTTGCCACACAAACGCGTTAAAAATGGCGCACTTTAATGTAAATAGCACACTCGTTGCTACCACACTGTTATGACAACACTAGGCAGCGGGAATGGTTGGTACTGCTTCTTCTTCATTTGCATCCTCTTCTTCGCGTCACTTTGCTGCTGGCTGGAATCACTGACATTTCATTCGAAACAATCAGTTGATCGGATGATCTTCTTGGAAACTGCGTTGATGTGGCGTGTTCGTCACAGAAAGTAACCAAACTTTTTATTGTTCGGAGTGCCAGCTGTTGGGACGATGATACAGTGAATACGCAATTATCGTATTAACAGAACAGATTTAGTGAAGAGCTAATCACGTGCTGTGAATGTAAACACAACCATTGATCAATCAAGCAAAGGAACAAAGCATGGTGTAAGATCATTAGCAATACTTAAAGTGTCTCAATTTGAGCTGTGTTTTTGGTATGAAAAATGACTGTGGCACGTAATAACCACCGGGAGTTACAGTAGTACACGGGGTTTTCGGGGTTTTTTTTTCGGTTTTGTTGATGAACCGTGCGGGACATTTGGTTGTCAAAATAGCGTGGAATGAAAGCGCATAAAAATGTTGCTGTTCCCGTTGCTGGAATGTATGTGACCATCGGATTGCTTTGTTTAGATCTATTATTCCCCCAGCGGTTATGGCAGGCCTGCTATCTACCTTCCAGTTCGTGAATCACATGCCTTACACGGAATAGTGTGCAATTAGACGGCTACACCCGGAGTGATTATTTATACCACCGTACATTAGAATGATTAAACTAATTTCCCTACCTAACCTAACCGTGCTGAGTGAGGAACCGGCAAGGGAACAACCTATTCCGTGTTGAACTCGGATCACGTTTCATGCTTTCCCTATGCCCAATCTCATTACATTGTTCCTGTCTGTTTTGATACCTGCTGAGCACGAAATCGCACTCTAAACGACCTGAATCGAATGACATTCTTCTTCACGAACCATCGTTAGGTGGTTATCGAAAAAATCGTCATACTATTTGAAGTGCTCATTCAACACCTTCCAACAATTCGATAAGAACTGCGCGTGATCAAATAACAAGCGAGCGGACGGGGACTGTACATTGAGCACATACCGATAACGACAACCCAAAAAGAAGTAGGGGTGTCTAATGCCGACAGGACCGAAAGCCATCGGGTGACATAATCGATTCAAGATCGGCATTATTGTGGACTCGATAGGCAGCCTGATTACTCGTTGGTCATCGTTTATTAGTAGCAATCGAGATCGATCGATTGTTTTTTTTTTATTTGTTCCCTCGAAGAGTGCCACTAGAGATAGAGTGGGCTACAAAACGGAGGTACCATTATTGCAGACCGTCTAAAATTTTGAAATTTATCTCTCATCCTACCAACACAGAACACTAAGCTGCGAACCGTGGCAAGGAGCCGAAATGGAGCGAGGACTACACGATCGCGATCGGGTAGGTCTGCAAGATCAGGTGCTACTGGAGAACTATCACAGTGAGGATGCGTTCATCGACAACCTGAGGAAACGGTTTCAGGAGAACCTTATCTATGTGAGTATGGGCACACGTATTGACAAATATTTCCCCAAGAGTGATTGTTCGGTGTACAAAACAGACGTCCGAAGCCATCATAAATAATGCGCTGCTTCGTCAACTCGATTCGCACAGTGTGGTGTCGATTACCTTCCAAAGGGAGCAACTGTTCTTATGCTGGACATCGGAAAACGATCGAAATATGATACTTTAATCCTTTAGCTTCTGTACACACATAACGAAGGCAAAAATAACGACAGATTTGAAATAGTTGCGACCGACGACCTCGGTTTAACATTGGTCCAATCCTGCTATAATATCGTATTACCACGTTGTAGTTGTTAGAGGGCGAATTTTCCCCTGTATTGCCACATGTCGTACAAAGTGAGGCAACGTTCTAATGAATCTTTATTTCATGTTTTACGCAGACCTATATTGGCCATGTCCTGATATCGGTAAACCCGTACAAGGAGCTCCCGATCTACACCGAGAGTGACGTCAAAGAGTACCGGAAGCGACACTTTTTCGAGGCCCCGCCACATGTGTAAGTGTCAATGAACCTCCCTCTGTCGCCATGCTGTTACCGCTTGTATGCCGCCGGTCGACGGGCGAGACTGCACGGCGTCGTGCATAACACCGAAGGTTATTTCACTGCAAAAATAAACTCACAAACGATTCACTCTGTTGTAGGTTTGCACTGAGCGACAACGCGTACCGCTCGCTGACGGAGGAAAACCGAGGCCAGTGTATTTTAATCTCGGGCGAAAGTGGCTCGGGAAAGACGGAAGCATCGAAAAAGGTGCTACAGTTCATAGCGGCCGCGACCGGGCATACGCACAATGTCGAGGGTGTCAAGGATAAGCTGCTGCAGAGCAACCCGGTGCTGGAGGCGTTCGGGAATGCGAAGACGAACCGTAACGACAACTCGTCCCGGTTCGGCAAGTACATGGACGTGCAGTTTGACTTTGCCGGTGTGCCGGAAGGCGGCAACATTCTAAACTATCTGTTGGAAAAGTCACGCGTCATACATCAGAGCGGTGGGGAAAGGAATTTTCACATCTTCTACCAATTGCTGGCTGGTGCGGACGATAATCTGCTGCGTGAGCTACATCTGAAAAGAAACCTCGACACGTACTACTATCTTAGCGATGGGGTAAGAGGGCGTATAGAGTTGATGGCGGTGCTGAGGAAGGACAACAATTTATTTTTTTTTTATTTTGTAATATTTCACCACCTGCAGGCTAATGGTAACGTGCCGAATATTCGTGATGCGGACAACTTCCGCGTCGTACAGAAGGCGATGACCGTCATTGAGATCGTAGATCAGGAACAGCGACAGATTCTTGATATTGTGGCTGCCATATTGCATATGGGCAACGTCGGTTTCACGGAGGAGGAAGGCAAGGCAAAAATCCTTAAACCTGAGTCAGTAACGGCGATTGCAAAGGTGAGCAAGATAAGCATAACATCCTAATTTTCCAATACTAATGCAGTTTATCGCTTTGTTTTAGCTTCTGGGCTGCAACGAGGAGCAGTTGACGAATGCATTTACCCACCGGACGATTGAGGCCCGTGGGGAAATAGTGACGAGTCCGCTGAACCGCGATCTCGCAATATATGCCCGCGATGCCCTAGCCAAGGCCGTGTACGATCGCCTATTTACCTGGCTGGTGTCACGCATCAACACCTCGCTGCATGCCGCGGACCTGGCCAAGAAGAACAGTGTGATGGGTATACTGGACATCTACGGGTTTGAGATATTCAAGAAGAATAGCTTCGAACAGTTCTGTATTAACTTCTGCAACGAAAAGCTGCAGCAGCTGTTTATTGAGCTAACGCTGAAGCAGGAGCAGGAAGAGTATCTGCGCGAAGGCATAGAGTGGGTACCGGTTGAGTACTTCGACAACAAGGTGATCTGCAACCTGATCGAGGAAAAGCACAAGGGTATTATTGCACTAATGGACGAGGAATGTCTCCGACCGGGTGATCCAACCGATTTGAGCTTCCTCACGAAGATGAACGACAATCTGGGCTCGCATCCGCACTACATTTGTCACAGCCGTGCTTCAACGACCGTGCAGAAAACGATGGGACGGGACGAGTTCCGGCTGGTGCATTACGCCGGTGACGTCACGTACAGCGTGCATGGCTTCTTGGACAAGAACAATGATTTGTTGTTCCGCGATCTGAAGGAGGCAATGGCGGAGTGTAGCAACGGTATCATCAAAAGCTGTTTCCCTGCATCCGACATCGGAAGCAAACGGCGCCCGGAGACGGCTGTGACGCAGTTCAAGAACTCGCTCAACAACCTGATGGACATTCTGATGTGCAAGGAACCGTCGTACATCCGGTGCATCAAGCCGAACGATCTGCAAACGCACATCCAGTTCGATGTGGAGCTAGTGCGGCATCAGGTGAAGTACCTCGGACTGATGGAGAATTTGCGCGTCCGGCGAGCCGGTTTCGCTTACCGCCGCACGTACGAACTGTTCCTGCAGCGCTACAAGTGCCTCAGTAAGCAAACCTGGCCCCACTTCCACGGTCCGGCAAAGGACGGTGTGCAGATACTGGCGGACGAGCTGGGTTACAAGAAGGACGATTACCGCATGGGCAAGACGAAGATTTTCATTCGCTTCCCGAAAACGCTGTTCGACACGGAGGACGCGTTCCAGGCGAAGAAACATTACCTGGCCTCGATCATACAGGCCCGGTGGAAGGGTCGTCGGCAGCGTCGTGCGTATCTCGCTATACGCGCCAAGATTATCGTCGGCCAGACGTACATTCGGCGTTATTTGGCCATCCAGGAGCTGAAGCGACGCCGAGATGCTGCGGCAAAGATTCGCTTCTTCATCAAGGGCTTCATCACGCGGCACGACGAACCGAACGAGTGCAACCGTTCCTTCATCCAGCTGACCAAGCGCCACTGGTTGCTGAAGCTAGCGAAAAGCCTGCCGGAGACGTTCATGAGCCACACCTGGATACCGGCACCGAAGCACTGCCAGGAGGCATCGATACTGTTGCGCAAAATGCACAAACTGCACCTTGCCCGCTGCTATCGCGTGGGCCTGAATGCGGAAAAGAAACGCCAGCTCGACCTGAAGGTCCTGTCGGAGGCGGTGTTCAAAAACCACAAGCGCAACTACCCGGAAAGCATCGGACCGTGGTTCGTGGATGATCGTATTTCGAAGCAACACGCCACGCAAATCTCCAACTTTACCGTCACGCAAATGAATGGCGAAAAATTGCATGTAAGTGTGGGGAGAGCGAAGCTTGTTTTGACCGTTAGTTCATGAATGTCTTGTTTTTCTTTCGTTTTGCAGTACTCCACTCCGGTCGTGAAGTACGATCGACGAGGTTATAAACCGCGCGAGCGCTTCTTCCTCCTGTCCAGCAAGGCGGTCTATCTGCTCGATGGGAAAACGTACAAGCAGAAGCACCGGCTGCCGCTCGACAAGATCGACTTTTGCATTACGAACGAGCGGGACGGTATCATGCTGATACGGATTCCGCTCGAGCTAAAAAAGGACAAGGGCGATCTTATACTGGACATTCCGGACATCATCGAGTGCTGCATCTGGATACTGGATGTTACCAAAAATCGCAACATCATTAACATCGTTGACACGGGCTCGTACGTATACAGAGAGAGAGAGAGAGAGGGAGAGAAAAAAAACGGATAATTAGCACCCTTGGCAGCTGTTCATTACTTGCGCTTTCTGGTTTCAGGCTGTCCCACAACCTAGTCAGAGGCAAGACTGGCGTCATCGAAATACAGACGGGTCCGCAGCCCAGCATCACACGGGCAAAGAGTGGAAATTTGTTGGTTGTGAGTATATCCCTCCCTCCCTAATGTTGCCACCTTTCGGTAGTGGATTTAATCTAAAACAAACCCCATTTCAGATTGCTGGCCAATAACCCGATGGGTGGTGATGTTACGACGCGGAAGTTGGACGTTAAAAATAGAAGTTATTTAGGTACGAACGCAAATCGTAAGCGTAAATCGCGATCTAGACGATGCATTGGGAACAACTACGCTCACCCACAGGACCTGTACATCAGAGCTGCAGACTGTAACAGGAGAACTAATTTATATAGGGGCGAAAGAGGAGTAACACGTTACAACCCGCGCCTTACCATTTGATGTGATTATTTTGCCGTTTTCACTCCCCGGCCCGCAAACAAAGCAGAGAAGAGCAGAAAAAATGCGCCGAAATTTTGCAAAATAGGGATAAAATCGAAGGATAAGATTGTTGGAGAAAGGTTTAGAAAAAGGGGTCGTTTATCAGCGAACAAAACGCGGAGTGGCACACACGCGCACACCGGACGGTTGAGGAAAAAAAAGGGATCGGAATTCACCAGATTCGTGTAGAAAAATCGCATGTCGCTAATGCTACCACGTGTGTGTGTGTGTGAGAGGTGTAAAGGGAGTTTTTGCAAGGGTTCATATTTTTAAAATGTAAAAAAAAAACCGGCCCAAAAAATCTTACCCGGTCGTCGCCCTCGTTTGTACCGGCGTAGCAAAAGGTGGAGAGAAAGGCAACAGTATCATGTGTGACACATTTTGCAGCGAATGGCGTAAACGCAACTACGCAACGCGCGCCTTGTGTTGCCTGTGTCCATGTAAAATAGAAAAGTGCCATTAGCATTTAGGAGTTTGCCAGCAGCAGTGACGGGACAGGGAAATGGGACAGAAAGTGTAGAGCGGTGGTTGAGTTATTTCGTTTTTCTTTCGGAAAGGACAAGAGAAAAAAAGTTGTAATGTTTGAACATTTTTACACGCATATAGAGCGAAGCAGAGCGCTGCACTGTTGACGCCGCAAGTGATTCTTATCGTAGGTAAGCGAGTTTAACAAACAGAACCTAGTAGCATTAAACGAATGTTAACCGATGTAATCGATCGAAATGTAATAGTTACAAAGCATGCGGTACGATAAAGTAGAAACGAACGTGAAGCCACCGAGGTGTGGGCCGTTATTTTTTTGGGTGGTTTATACCGTTATCAGAACCGTTAGTTGTTTCTCTTAGTTTTTATACCATCCCTTACAACAACCACACACACCTTCATCATCCTGCCTGCGCGTTGTATGAACGATTGCGGGATTTCCATGTACTTACTTTTTTTTTTATTATTATACTTTTTTTTTAATTCTCAAAACCCTACTACGAATGTTTTGTTTATAGTCATATACATCAAATCCGAACGAGATAACGTAAAGGCATCTCTAGGAAAGGCGAAACCCTCGTCCTTTCGTGTTGCGCAGTCTTTCTTTTCGCTGATCGTCCTACCCCGAAGGTATCGAATGTGCCGGCTTAATGTTAATGTGCTGTCGTATGTAAAGTAGGGAATCTCCGTAGCAGTCACGTGCTGTTATGTGCTGTCTTATCCTTAGGGTGCTCCGGTGCCTTACGGCAGTATCTTATTTTCCGTGCGCAAAAGGTGTTACTTTGCTGATGCACAGAACATTTCCCGATGCTGCCACAAGTGCACAGTGCGTGCGTGTGTGGACGGATTTGGTGCTTTACCCCTCCCAAGGGTAGTTTCTCTTTTTTTTTCACGCGTAACAAACGGGCCGCGGGATATCATCGGCGTTGTTTTTTAACGATGCGCACGAGCCAAAAATATCGTTTTTTATTATTATTTTTACGGTTTCATCCTAATGTATGGGAAGAGAAGGAGAAAGCGAGAGAAAAAGAGAGAGAGAGAGAGAGAACGTCGATGATGTTGGATGGGATATTTACCGGGAACTTTCTGGTAGGGTATCTCGCCAAACGTATGTATCAACCGTCAAGGTCTAGGGGACCTATAGGAGAAAACCAATATTTCCTATCAATAAATTTTCTACCACACTATCCCTCCAGCTATCCCTCGATTGGTAGGTGAGAAACGATCGCGAGATGTCGATATGCCCGGAGTGTCCTTTTTCTCGATGTTTTTTCTTCTTTCTTCTTTTTACATTTGCTTTAACGAGTTCCGGTCCCCAAGGGAAACAGGCCGAACAAACAAGGCACGGAAAGGGAATGCTTCCCATATATTCACAGTCGCTGAGTAGTAGTAGGCTCTGGGTGTGTTATGAACCATAACAACCATTAATTATTGCACGGATGCTTTTATACGTAGCGTTTGTGCTACTGCTCCTCTGTGTTTGTCCTTTCATTTCGTGTCGGGTTTGCTATCTTTTTTCGTTTTTTTAATTCTTTTCGCTCCTAAGTTGTCCCCTTCGGTTTCATTCATTTGCGAAAGCAAAACGGACGTTTGAAGGACAATTCGCGTCGGGAAGGCCGTTTTTTTAATAATTTTCAGTCGCCTCAAATTAGCTGCTCCCAGAATGCGCAATGTTGAAGGTTGGTATAGGTGTGTGTGTGTTCGTGTGTCTAGTTTTAATTTCCGTCCGTGCAAAATAAGGGATGCGATTGTTTCGCTTCACAAGCACAGCCACAAAACCGGCAGAAGCTTGCTCTACTCGACGTCAGCTGAATCAGCTAAACAAAAAAAAAAAAAGATCCACCCCGGGTGAAGGTTATTGTTTCACTATTGTTTTGTTTTTGAATACGTAACAAAAACCAGTTCCTTTTCCCCGCCTGGTTTGATCCTTTGGAGTCGGCGTACACGAAATGCTTACCACACCTTGATTATCCTCTTCTTCGACGCTGCCTTCCTTTACGTGCGCATCTTTTGTCACACCAAGCAACAGCAGCAGCTTTTTTTCCTTCTTCTGGTAAACAAAGAAATCAAGCAACGAAACGAAGGGAAAGGATATTCGCCAGCTAGCAGCCAGCAAACGGCTCACGGAACGGAAACATGATGGATGATGGATACAGTTGATGAACCTGGGAAGACAAAGTGTGCGTTCTTTAGCGGCGGACGGTAAGATGGGCGGAAGAAAGAAAGAAATAAAAAGCACGATAGAAAATAGTCCAGGAATGGTCCTGCAGCAATGACGACACCGCTGTTGAATGAAATGGGCTAACATTTACACCGAATGATGATCATTTCGTGCTGCTGCCTTCCTGCCCTGGCAACGGGAGCAAACGAAGGTGCGAACGAAGTAGGCATCGGCAGAACGAAGGAATGAAGGAGACTTGTTTGTGATGTTTCATTATGTTGCACGTCTGTCGGATGTGTATTTTTTTTTTGCTTCTCTTCTCATCTCAAGCATTAATTATGAAACTAAAATCTAAAATCCGGTCCGCTACAGCACACTCTGTTTCCAACTTGTGGACGATGTGAAGTGAGTCGGGACTGCAAACCTAGGCCAGTTGAATTTAACTGACAATTTCCTATCGAACGAGCAGTTTCAATATTTACCGTGTATCCTTTTTTGGTCTATTTTAGGTGAAAGTATCACGTTACGCATACTGTTTCTTGTGCAAAGCTTACATTCCTTGCGTAGCGCAGTAAGAAAGATAAATGAATGTAGTCGAAACAATCGAAATGGCAGCAAGGAGAGTAGCATCCCATGTCGTTATCACATAAGTGCAAACGATTGGATGTGTTTTTTTTTTGTGTGTTTCTACTAATGATGATTCTTCATACAATACGGGTGATTGCATGTTTTATGTCGCACGCAGAAAAAAAAAGCAAAGGGAGATTGCAGGACAACGTAAGCAGCATGTCGCTAATATTAATGATTTGACAACGTTTTGCATCATATTTCATGTGTTTCGCAAAAAAAAAAAAAACATTAAGCTAGCAACAATTACTGCAGACCGTTGTGGGCTATTTTTTTACTTTTATTCTTATAATGTATAAACTCGCCATTTTCAAAACATTTAGAATCAGAACAGCTAACTGACAAAAGAGCTCTTTATGCTCTTTTCAGCCAACGTTGTGTTTAAATGTTTATCCTAGCACAAGCTGAGGTGTTGGTCTATGCTTACGACCATACAATCATCGCGATGATAGTGACAGGGATACGATTTTCTGTAACCTGTGTAGTGATAATTGTTGTTATTACTAGAACAACGAATAACAGTAAGGAAATTGATGAAATATTTGAAGTAATAGATGATAAAATGATTTTTTGGAACATTTACATTGCTCAAAATTTATTTATCTTTAATTTGACAATGAAAATATTTTCACTTTAATGAACTTACTCACCTTTCGCTACGTTCTGTTTTCATTGTACAAAAGATACACAATTTTCACGCAATTATAGAATGACATTTAACCTACCCAGTCTGAACAGTGCCAAATGTGGAAGATAGCAATAGTGTGTGTGTGTGCTCACTGTAGCATATTTTCTCATACACAGCTCTCATACGACAAACGGTAGTGTGCGTGAGAGCAGCATGTGCCGCTGTCGGGAACGTGAGAGAAAAAGAGAAGCGCTGCGAGAAACGGAACAGACACTGGCTGAGCTAAGAGCAGAGAAAAAACATCAAAACAAAAAAAGCTCCCGAAGCGTGCGGATGTGCGTCCGTCGTGCTCGTGCATTTCCCACTATTTGCCGTGATTTACTGTGCCCCGTTTCTTCCTAAACATTTCATCGGACTGGTAATGCACCGATCTATTCACTGGCGAAACTCATTCTGCGGTGGTGAAATGCTCCGTGCTCATCTTTAAACCGTTGCAAACCACATTGTGAATCGCGTTTGGTGTATGCAAAAAAGACCGTGACCATTGTGCGTGTGTGTGCAGCGCGGCAGCATCAATCAACCCCCGGGAGTGTGTGTGGTTGTTGCCCCCTGGCTAAATATCTAAACGGGGTAAATTATCCAAATTGATGGAGCTGCTGCCGCAGTCGCTGCCGCCGCCGCACGACGAATTCGATCAGTGAGCAGCGCACGGTTCGCTGGCGAGAAGCAAATTAACACCCTTCTCACAGTGTGTGATGCAGTGAAATACAGGAGCAAGAAAAAAAAAAAAGCACCACCAGACAGCTCACTTGGTGCGTGCGTGTGATCCTTACATTTCCATCCTTGCCTGAAACGTGCGGGTGTGAACGGTGATGAAAAGAAACCGTGCGTGAGAGTGTGTGTTTGTGTACGTGTGTTTGTGCGCGGGTGTTTTGTGCAGAATCAAAAATCAAGGTGAATATGATAAAAAAGGCGGCCAGGCAAAAAAAAGGGAGTTTGAAAGCAAAGCAAAAAAAAAATATGGCAGCAATACCCAAAAGCGGGGGATTAATATTCAACTCCTTTTCCGTCCTTGTCTCGTACTCCTTGCAACGTTCCCTTTCACTCGCGTACGAACGAAACGTCCCTTCGCTTGAATGTTTCGTTCCGAAGGGGTGAGAGGATAAAATTCCTTACCGTTGTTTTATTTCCCATTGAAGCTTTTCTTAAGATGCGTAAGGAAGAAAACGGCTCGCATGTAACCGAGAAGAAGATCCCGTTCGGCAGCTTCGTTCGATTCGCGTTTCTGCGATATGTGTGTGAGAACGGGAAGCAACGGGCATCGGCACCTCGCTTACTCGCGTTCACATGCAACGCCTGCTGCTCTGTCGCTGCTCTCTCTCTTTCTCCTTCTGTCTTTCTCTCTCTGTTTCTCACGCTAGTGAAGAGAGTGTGTGTCCTGCTCTTGCTTCCTTGCTTGCATCTGTGCGGTTTTTGTTTTTGTTCAATACTGTTTTCGTCCTGGAGTGCAAGTGTAGCAGCGCAAGTCGAGAAATATCGTTTTTGAGTGCGTGCATGATGCACGTGTGCATGTGTGTGTGTGTGTATAGGTGTAATTTGTGTAAAGTGCATGCCAAGAACCAAGCAGCGCAAAAGTGAACAATGATATTCAAAATTTATCGAAAAAAAAACTACCGTAAAAAGATTGAATCTTTTGCCAATCGCTGGGAATGAAATATTTCAAGTTTTAAATCATCTCGATGAACCTGATTGCTGGATGGTAAAATTGAATGGAAAATGTTTTTAATCCACGCGAAAAAAAATCGTTCACCGTTTCCTAAGAAACGGGCTTTCTTTCTTTTGTTTTTCTTTCGCCTCCCGAAAACTGCACGATATTCGCGCGCGCATACACATACACACATGTGTGTGCACATAGCAGAGCGAGAAAGGGAGAGAGAGAAAGAGAGACAGAGCGCGCGCGCGTGTGTGTGTGTGTGTGTATATTGAACGTCGTCGCCGGTTATGCTGCGTTCGTTAGAACGGTTCTTTTCTCCCGGTTTATGCGAATGGGGTTTTGTGCAAATCATAACAGAAGGTGGTGTTGGTGCGAAAACGAGAGCGACATAAATCGTCTTCGACATACGGCGGGTTTATTTTTTCCACTTTGTTCGCTCCTCCTGTCCTGTCACCCTTTTTGCTTTTTAGAAAAAGGGCAGAAAAAAAAGGAAACAGGACGTCATTTGTGTTTGTGTGTGTGTGCAGTTTTTTTTTCATTTGTTGCAAAATGTCGTGAAAAAGGGGTTATAGCGGTGCGTGGATCTTCTCTTTCTGTTTCCGCTTTATGCTGTGTACGATTTCGCAAACATAGGAAGCAACGGTGTTGCCCAGGGGAACGGAAGCTTCCCGTCGCGTGCATGTGTGTGTGTGCGATTGCGAGTAAAAGGAGTGAAATTAAATAAAGGGGGAGTTGTCGCGATCGCTGCGCCAGCCGGTGAAACACCAAGCGAAAGGTGTGCGCTCGCAGCGAATTAGCTGAAGAAGGTTGTTCGCGAAGACTCCCTCCTACCCATTCCGGACATGTGTGGCGTATGTGTGAGGATTTGGAAATTTTGGTGTAAATACATACATTTTTTCGTTTCATTTTTAAATAGCATAAAAAAGCGCACATCTCTTCGTTGGACGCAAACCGGGCGGCATAGCGTGTTTGCGTGTGTGTGTGTGTGTGTGTGTGCAAGAGAGAGAGAGAGCAAGAGAGTGAGAAAAGGTAAACACGAGTGAGTGAACGAACGTCAATGTAAAGATGAGAAGAGCGGGTGTATGCAAACACATCATCTGAGAAAGGTGGAGGGGGTGGGGAAAGGATGGTGTGGGATGGGATGCGGGCGAGCGGGCGGGCAGGTCTCTGTGTCTCGCGATAGCAGAAAAAAAGGGTGTATTGATTGACAATATCGAGAAAATACATCGTTACTGATTGAGAAGCGAAAGGTCTTGTTTAAAGAAGGAACGCAAAAGGGCGAAAATATACGCGTACGCGCGCGCTTTAGAGAGAGTGAGAAAGAGTTAGTAAAACAAAAATAAAGGAAGCGAGAACAGTGCGAGCGAGACAGCGTGCGTCGAAACAAGACAAAAACGGAAAAAGAGACAATTTAGTGATCTGCCATGCGTGCGTGTGTGTGTATGCGTGTATTGGAAAGTGTGCGAGAAAGAGAGATAGAGGCGAAGAGTGTTGTGGAGATTGTTGTTTTTTTTTGTTTCTTCGGTACCTTATTTTAATGTTATTCTTTCTTTCCCTTCACCACCCACAACCACCCCTTCCGACCTACCACCGATGCGTCCATGCGTGTGCTTCAACGTAAACGGATATTTTTCGATTGTTGTCTCATCGGAATCCCCTCCACATCCTCTTCACCCTGCATTCCTCACCCGTTTCACCCACCGTCCAGGCGCGATTCACCTTCCCTTCTCGTCAATTTATTCATTTCGAAGATTTCTTTGCGCTTATTCCGTTCTGCCTGGTTATTTCTTTTTCCTCGGCCAAATGTATGTATCGTTAAAAAGTTTTACCGTTTCCCACACTCTCCTCCTACTTCCCTTCTTTCCCATCTCCCTCGCCCCCACAACACCCTCATGCACGGGGTGCGTTTTGTTTGTGCGGGGGTTGCGCGAGATAAAATGGGATCGTAAAGCGAAGGAGTATCGCTGTACCGCGCAGAGGGGAAACGATCTGAAGCTGCCGGGGGTCGGGGTTTATTGACTGGATATTTTAATTTAAATTAGTTCTCCACACCTTCATGGTGATTTGAAAATACAGAATAAAATATCGGTATATATATACTCTTTTTTCTTTCTTTGGTGGGAGGAAAACGTGCTGCACAAATGAATTTAGCTGAACGATATGACAGTTACAGCAGCTGCGTTACAGCGAGGGTGCGAGTGCGATTGTTGGCCGGTTCGCACGGGGGGTTTTTTTTCGACGGCATGGGAGGGAAGGTGTGAGGGATTCATTTTAAAATGAATATTTTATGCTCTCTCGCAGCAATCAATGGAAAAGTGGAGAATTGATCGAGATACAGCAATGGGGTAGCGCGCTCGAAAACACAACGCTTGCTGGGAGCGGTTGCTAAGGTGACGAATGTGGTTTTTTGTGCTTGCGGAAACTGCTAACTTTCTAATGCTTTCCTTTGTTTTGAGGAATACAAGAATTCCTTTCTATAATTTAATTATTACTGCATCTAATAAAATGGAGAAGAATGATAAAAATATCTACGTATAAAGTACGTTAGCTGAGTTGTAAGCCTGAAATGCCGGAACTGATAGCGTGCTGGGTATAATAAAGCCCTTTGAAGATACTGAGTTGCTTGCTCTGGTTGCTGCTAGAGTTGGATGCAATAGAAACTTTTCTACAGACAGTTATTGTTCATGTAATATATAACTAAATAACAAAACTATTCAAACCTCTGCACAAACACATTGATACACACATGGCCGGGGATGATGATTTCGTTTTCGGATTTGAATTGTTCATGTCAACCGTGAACTAGCCAATGCACATCATTCCTCCCCCCCGTTCTACACAGAACCTCCCACACATGCACGCACGGTGATGACATTTGAAGGTAGAATTGCTTTGCCTGTGCGCGATAGCAATTATTTTCCAGCAAAGCTAGGAAGCGCAGGGTTTGGGTGGCAAAGTGGAAAAGGTACATAATTGCGCACCGCACCCGTCATCGTCCACCCTCTCACCCTTTCTCTCTGTCCCTTTTTGCATGTCTAGAAGAACAATCTGGCTCATTTGTCTTTCCGCTGCGTACATGCGACACATCGCAACACACCGTTGTGTAATTTAGTGAAACAATCAAAAACCATTGCCGGCTGGCAAGCAAAAAGCGATACGATTTAATGTTTATGGCCTGTGTCGCACCAAGCGAACAGGCACACCATCGATAATGATGGCTGTGGGGTTGCTGTCTTTCTTTCCGTTTAATGGTAGGCGAGCGGTAGAAAAAAAAGCGACAGTTACGATTGTTTTTAAATCATAAAAACAAAATAAAGTGAACTTCTTCCTTCATCAGCGGTGCATGACAGGGCGCACGGCGTTGCATGGACGGTAAAGGAAGAATTTCATTATGCAGAAAGGAACGCGTTTCTTGCTATCCCACGTTGCAGACGACCGTGTTTTAAGACATTTGACAGCCGCTAGGTCGGAATGTCACCGGCCGCCAGAGGGCGCTGTCACACGTCAATCATGCTTTTAACAATTATAGCAATGGACGGGGACGGTTCGGTTTCCATTTGTGATTTTATGACGAGAGCCCGTTCGATGTAAATTATTTTACATGTAACAGGAACTTGTAGTACCTTCGGGAAAGCTTTGAGGTATGAAGTTTCTTATCGAAGAAAATGAAATTAATTTTCTTGTCAAAATTAACTAAACTATTAAACTTGAATTTAATTTTACACTCTTGTCCCTAGGGGCAGAATCTAACTTCATCATTTGCCAGACGAATGGAAATAGATTTGAACGAGATTGAGTTTTGAAGTTGCTTAAGATTCGACCGTCCATAACATAACTATAGGAACATTAATTTTTTAACGGTTACAACAATGTTTATTAAATTATTTTTTGCGTGTTTTTTTATTGTTACTCATCACATCAACTATTTTTTTTAATCTAAAAAAACGTGATCCTATAATTATGTTCTGGACTGTAGTATAAATCACTATGGTAACCGCACGGTAGTAGTGAGAACGCTTGTGAAGAGAATCGCTGGTCATAAATTAGCAACCAATTTGCAAAAATTATGTCACCAGTAGAAAACGTCGCAGCATACATTGGAAAAAAGGTGTGAAACAAATACACCGCGGCCTCGTGCCGTTATTGTCAGCTGTTGCCAGCTGAAAGTTTCTACTCTTGTCGGTGACTTGGTGTTTCGTTGCGGTGGTGTGGAAAAAAAGTAAATTTCATTTTGTTTTAGAAAAATTGAAATCTCCACCATAAGGAGGAGGGAAACCCAACATAATGTGTGTCCAGCACAGCGATACCGCACGTCACCACACCGCATCAAACAATTACCATATCCGGGGGAACTCTTGTGAACCGTAAATGACGATGATGGGCTCTCCTGTAGCATAAAATGCTGGTGTGCTGCATCACCGCATGGAACGTGCCACACCCTTGAAAGTGCACGATAAGAGAGGGAAAGATAGAGAGAGAGAGAGAGGGTAATTCCCTCCTGCTGCCAGAAGAAAGGAAAATAAACCATTAAACGAATGAAATGCGCGCATATGTGTCTTTTGTTGCTTGCGCTGGCCAGCATATTTGTGCCGTTGTGTGAAAGGTTCCAAAATGAAATCACTTCACATAAACGTATAATCTTTAATTAACATCAACAGGGCGCGCACTGCTTACAGAGGCTGGCTGTTATAGAAGCAATATTTGGCCGGTACATGCAGCAGCAGCCGGCCTGTAGCACTCGTGAGCTAGAGCGAGAACGAGTGTTAATTATCATAATTTGATCAGTTAATGAACGACATCCGTTTTGGTTCTCTGTTGTTAGTGGGGGACAGCAGCCGGACAGCAGAAACCTTGGCAGTAGTAGTATGTGCTGTGCTGCGGTGTGGTAGTGTCAGCATTATTTCACACTTGGTGGCTGCAGTGTGACGAATTACGATGATGAGCGCTAAAAAGGGAAAAAATCCCAGAAACGGGGACGATTTTTGAGCTTGTTAAATCATAAAAAACAATTATCACAAACAGCAGAGCGTGCGATCATTTTGAAAATGGTTTGACAGTTGGTGAGCTACTGTTGTGTTCCACTGTGCCGGTACTGACTCCGAGTTACACTATTACAGGAGAATCGTGTATACCGAATTTCCGCGCATCCGCTTGCTTATTTACATTTACAAAAACTATAATAAATGCGTTCTATTTATATGCAAAGTATTATAAACTATGTTTTTTTTTTGCTTTAATTTTGTGCTATAAAATCTCTTAGCTGTCAAATTTCAAACTACGTTTATCTGTGAACCCGTTTATATCATTATGTCGAAGGCTAAACTTAGCAAATTGAGAGGAATGAACACATTTTTCTAACATTCCTTCTTTTATGTTCCGCTTCTTTTCCTTTTCCAGTGTTTGGATTTCAAAAATGTACGATTAAGCCATTACAGGAGGTTGGAAACAAAATTGTGATTCACGCACATCAAATCCGCTTCACGCACAGACCTGAGCGTGACGCTCAGGATCAACGACAAACACGCACAAAGGAGAGACCATTGCGTGGTGCATCTAAGCAACATTCGCCATTCGCATCGTTCACCGTATCACCTTCCTGCTCCTGCTGGATCTGAAAAGGTAAGAAATCATCGCCTACTGCTACTGTGAATATTAGAAAATGAGGGAAAAAAAAGTTCCACCTCTTTTTCTCAACTCATGAGCAACATAAATAATAACCCCACACCTCGTGTCCCGGGATATGGTCGAGGAACTTGTTCGCGTGAACCTTTCTCGTCCTGGCTGTCCGAAAGGTGCTATAAATTTATTTTATGCTCCCTTATTGCCTATCGACACGGGAGGGCGCGCGCGCGCTCGCTCGTCTGTCTGTGCCGTAGTTCCTGTTGCGGTTAGATAGTTGCGTTGCGTGTTGCGTGTCATGGTAGTGGTAGGTTGACAGTTCGAAAGTAAACAAAACCCCTCACGCTATCTCACCTCGGTTAAGGGTCGAAACCACTGACAGCCATAAAAAAAAGGAACGCTCTTCCCGGGGCAAACCTTGCCTCGGGGCGCATATCTTCTAGCCGGAGTGAAGTGGAAAATCCTTGCACACACACGGAAAGAAGCAAAAAAAAAGGATAACCTAGGTACAAACCATTCGTACCATTTCTTGTTTTCGTTTGTATCGTTTCTCGTTTTTACGGATTTGTTCTGTTTGTGGTGCATACTCGCGTGTGTGTGTGTTTGTAAAGTTTTGGCATTTTTTATCGGTTTACCTTCTTCCTTTACCTTTTCCATTACTCCTTTCAAGGGTTTACCTATTTCCTTTTGGGGTTATTTCTACGTTTTTTTTTCTTCTACGTTTTGGCTAGTTCCATCTGGCAGGATATCGGTTCGGTAGTGGGCGAATAGAGCTCGATTCCGTCCACTTTTGCTGTGGCCTACCTTTCGACACAATTTCGTTTGCTGTTGTTTTACCACGGTGGGTCGTTATCTCCTTCACTTTCCACGTCCATGTACACTACCACGCGCGCACGAAAATTCTTCGATTTCATTTTCGCTGCATTTCACGTATCTTGTACAGTTTTTTGTTGATTTGTCGATATCCTTTCGGTTTGCAGTGGGCTTCCTCTTCCTCCTGCCCGCTTTTCCGTTCCGTTCCGGGGGTTGGTTTCGATACAGGTTTATAGCCATCCTCAATAATCGTGTTTGGTTGACGATCGTAAGGTCAGTTGGTGGTGTGGTGTAGTGGTGGTACCGTTTGTAACAAAGCGAAATGAAATATAATTTATGACCTGCCCGTTGTCATCGGGACTCCTGTGGGTCTTGCTTCTTCCCACAACCCGCTTTATCCGGGGCTTCCCGCTGTCTCATGCCACACATTCATGAGCATATTTCGATCGAGCGTGTGTTTCTTTGCCGTGTTACATCTGGGAAGAATTTCGAACCGAAGAAGTGTAAAAGGTGAAACAAAAAATAAGAAGAAGGAAAATATAGGAAAAAGGAACTGCTGCTGCATAGTGATGGTCGACTAATTGATTATTTGCTCACGAGAACGGCAAAGCAGGACAGCAGCTAAACGGTGTAACAGCTACAAGGGAACAAGGGACTGGAGGTAGGAAGAGGACGTGTACGGTGGTGTGGCCGCCGGAAGGCGACAGATGCGCTACCGAAGCGAAACGGAATGTGTTCCAGCTAATGCTTGTGTGGTGGCAGCTTTTTTTCGATACCTTTCGATCCTTTGCCCATTCCGGGTGGTTTTGAGCATAGCAGTTCCGTTCTGTCATTAACGATTAACTGCTTACATAGTCGCAATCGGATGTAGTAACAGTTGCTATTCGTGTATTTTCGTCCTTTTTATTTGCAATTAAAATTCATAATGACGCATCAGTTGGACACTAGCCGCCGAAGGAGTAATTGTTTCTTGGTATATCAGAAAATAAGCATTTTTTCTATATATTACAGGGATTTTCGAGTTCTGCTGTCAAAGTTGAAGCTATTTCTGGATTCTCTTCAATTTGAACTGGATTGTTTCGGTGTAGAGCTGGAATAATTCGCCATTTTTATAGATCATGTTTGAAAGAGAAATGTGTGAATGCAAAGTTGCAAATATATGCTAGTTCAACTGAAAAAAAAAAAATGATTTCACCTTTGTCAGTTGAACTTGTAAACCCTCATGCAGGGTTTCTCGAGTTTAAGTAGCAACATTGACAGCTTTGCAAGTGGGTGGAGATGAGTAGGCTTTGAAATGTAGCTAGCAAAAGTGTCATCAATTCGACCACTTTTTGTCATTTTTCTTATATTGCTTCTAACTTTAATCGAAAATTTGTTCCTTCATTTTGACTTTTGTTGTAAAACTGCAATTGCAAAATTTATTTTCTTTTAAAAATTACCATAAATATAACATTCTACGAAGAAAATGCTAAAAATCAATTCCATCAAGCAGCAAAAAACACCGCAAACAAAAGCCGCATTTTGCGTACGTGTTAGTTATATCGTTTTAATACCGCCACGTTAGTATCCTGGAATCGATCTGTACCGACAACGACAAAATGCGCGTATGTGTGCGTGTGTGTGTGTAAGACGCATTAGCGTGTGGAGGAAAAACAAATTTTCAACGAAAAAAAAACGAATGAAAAAAGAAAAAAGAAGCTGAAAATAAATCATGACCGAAAAGTGTATTGCGCGAAAGAGTGGTGCGACATACGCATTGTGGATTGTGTGTAGAAAATCTAACTTATCCTTCACCCACCCATCATTTATTTTGCTGGACGAACGGAACAGTTTGCCCTTGTGTGTGTGTATGTGTGGGTGTTTGTGTGTATGTATATATGAAGGGATTTGTTTCCCCATTTCTCCATCTCGTCCTTCCTTCACAACACGAGGATTTTGCTCTGCGGGCACAGCTTGCTTTGATGGAAATTCAAGAAAGTGTGTTTGATTTCTTCTTATACACATTCCCCACCACACCGAGTCACCCACAACCACCATCACCACCCCACGCTGAACGTAGCAACGTAGAAAAAGTGGAAAAAAGGAATAGAAAAAAATGGCAAACATTTTTTTTTTGCCTCCCTTATCACTTGAAGCGCGCGTTGAATTTATTGGCCTGCAAAACGAGGAAAAGAAATGTAAAGGGAAAGGTTAGAATGAAAAGAAAACGACAGAAGAAAAAAAAACAACTACTACAACTAACGCCGTACGGCGAAAGGAGATGGTTTTATCCTTCCCCCTTTGGCAGCATGCCACCACCACCTCCACACCACCCCGTTCCCGCGCTGCCTGTCCATCGTGCGCAATACCGTAGGGAGATTTCGATACGCTAACGAGCAGGAAAAGGACGATGTCCTTTCGCGAGCACGCTTTAGCTGTGTGTGTGTGTGTATGTAAATGTTGGGGTTTCTTTTTCTTTTCCGTCGCACACGGTGTTGCACAGTGGGAAAAATAAGAAGAAGAAGTAGGGCTGGAAAATGTCTCAGGGTGGGTGGGTTTCTGTATCTGTAATAAGATTGGCTCATTTGAGGGTGAATGAGGGAGAAAAGTGGGGAGGAGGGAAGGGAACAGAGTTGAAGGAACCAACCCTTGAAAGGATGCTGCGCGGCGCGTGCGGAAACGCGAACGGAAAGGATAGAGAGCGAAAGTAAATTTAAATTGGATACGAAATACTTGAAAGTTTCCTTGACGGCGAGCGACGCGTTCTTTTTTTTTGCGACAGCATTCAGGGTTTGGGAGAGAAAGCATCAAAAAAGAAACCCCTCCGACTGAGCAGGAGGGAAAATGGCCAACGGAAAATAAGATTTTCTTTTCCGGTTGTGTACGTTCGGTCGTTCGAGGAAAGGAGCAGAGGATATTAGTAGTAGTCACAGTCAAATACGAACACAGGCACACACGTTGACGATAAGTATTAAGTATGCCCGGAGCATTTTGGAATGAGGGAGGAAGAGAGAGATAGGAGGAGGAGTAGGTGATGTAAAGTGAAAAGCTCAAACATTTCCGGCAAGAATGGAATCGCGTCGGAATATGCGAGCGAGTTCCAGATAGCAACCAGTCGGCAAGCCGAACTCTTGACGCCAGGTGTTCAAGGGTTGAAGAAGAAAACGCGTTTATTGGGGGAAGCTCTATGTTTGAAGCAAGTTTTTAGTACATTTCTTAAGTGTTTAAACTTTCAACTCTCCCGGGTAATTGTCACATGCTCCGAAGGAGCATGATTCTCTTAAAGCAAGAAGACCGCGTGTCCTTTCTTTCAATGCATTTTGGCAGTGAAAAGACTTCGCGTCATCGCGGAAAAAAACCCCCCAAAGACACCCGGACATGATGACGGTGCGAAGACGACTACCAAGACGAGCGAAGGACATTTGCAAGAGTCTGCGCAATTGCATCCCATGGCCGGCTGGGATGAAAGGTTCTGCGCTTTGAATGAAGCTTTTGAAGGCTGCTGTTGCTTTGTTTAATTACTTACGTTTAAGGCATCTAGCACCCAAAGGCGCTAGATACCGC